>JAHDVE020012306.1:0-34204 GCA_022606495.2 Halesus radiatus | reverse complement strand
GACACATAACAAATGCATTGATGGTAGACATATGAACACAATCGAAATAGTTGATTATTAGCATGCTTTATTTAGATAATGACATGAATTTATATTATTAATTATTTTATCAACTATATGTATTTTTTTATGTAGATAATTATCTTCATCAAAGTAAAAATGAATAAAAATAGCTAAATAATTTATTGGTTTGAAACTCCAGGAATTACAAATACCGTCTCCAATATTCACAATAAAATATTTAAGTCATCGGTTGATCATTTTTTTATTTAAAAAAAAAAAAATGTGAAAGATAAAGATTGCAGCCCAAATTGTATATGCATCTAATTGGTGTGTTTGGCTTCTTGCGGAATGAAAGATGGATGATGATGATTAAGTTGTCACAATGTCAAAACTGACGTCATAAGAAAATTCTCATCGAAGACAATTTGGAGAAATTGTTGTCACAATTGTGGGATGTGGGTGTGGAAACTCAATCTAACGAAAATGATAAAATATTTTTAATGAATATGATGTTTCAATATCGAGTAAACAACAATTGTCAACAGGATATGAAACACCAATAAATATCATCAAACATTACGGGAAGGTAAATCTCCCAACTTTTACACTTTCCATTATATTTGAATATGCAATTCCTTTTAAATCACATAATTTATGTTTCTACTTCTCATTGAATTTAAAATGTCATTTACTTTCAATAAAAAAAAATAAAAGTTAGAATATAATCAACTCATATTTTTCTTGCATTTTTAATCAAATTTATTTCATTGATTCATTAATGGGATGATGTCCTGTTTTGATTGATAGGCTCAAAATTACAGCATACAAGAAAAGGGATTGTGAACTTCGTCTCTCTTGAACGCAACAGCAATTCTGCAGTGAAATTGACTATCAACTTAATATCCCAAATCATTTTTGGAGAACTACCAAAAACTGTTTTGAGGTTGAGACTTTTCATAGTTATTGAATATATTTACTTTAACCCAAATTAAGTAGAAATATTAATAATATATCATGTATCTATAAAAATTTAATATATCTGAATACAATGATAATAAAAATGGATATGAAGTGTCTCATTCAAAATCAACTAATAATAGGAATAAATCTTAAGCCAAATATTAGGAAATAAATAAAAATGGGAAAACTATATTAGAATAGATTAATTAAAATTAATAAAGGAACAAAATAAATAAAATATAAGAAACTCATTCATTTGTTCAGCTTATTTGAAAGAAAACTTCGAGATATAAGTGGCTGAAATAATGTCTGATGAAAACAAATTTAGTTTCCCATAGATATACCTTTTTTCTGCTTTAATAACAGTATCCATTCGGCAAGTGAGGAATTGTTATTTTTATGATGCTTATAAGACGTAAGCATAATATATTAAAAAAAAAATATATCACATTTTCATTGATATTTATTATTGTTAAATTACGATCAAATTATACACAAACCCACATTAAAAGATACTATAAACAACTCAAAAAAAGTAAGACAGAAAAATAGAGATAGAGAGAAGTATATCTACCTAGTAATATCAGAAAATATAATTGATTTTCGATATCTAACTATGGTTAAACTTCTCTATAGCTAGTAAAAGGACTTGAAAACAACATAAAAAGACTTCCTGATTCTCTGTCAAAGTTTACGAATCCACTGATTCAATTTAATGTTTGGTATACATATAACACTTTTATAAGTATATAAAATGATTGAAAGATATCATGTATGCAAATAATAAAATTTAAATTATATACAGTATAATAAGACGAACTAAAATATTAAATATGACATCATATTTTCGAAAACAAAGCATTTATTTAATTAATAAAGAAAATAAACAACTATATTTATTTATTCAATAATTAAAGTTCTATATATATTTTATTAAAGAAAATAAAAAAATACGATATAAAACAAACGGAAAGACTAATATAATTATATTAATTAAATAAAAAAAAAAACACACCAACAAAAAAATACAAAATAGAAAAATCTAAAAATTCCAATAAACACCTAAAAAAAAACAATTAAGAAACAAAAAGAATTTTTTTATTTAATTTTCAGAAGTATCAACAATATGATTGTCCAACCAATAACCTTCCAGGAACAGCTGATTCATCACTCAATCAAGCTAAAACAATGCTACTACTAAGACCCTTGCAATCATCTCGAATCTGAACAGTTCCAGAAGACCCTCAAGCTCGTGAAAGATGTTAAACTTGAACACTTCGCACTCCCCGAGAAATTCCCAAGCATCATTACCGAAGGAGCCATTTACCTCGAAAATGGTCTCCGAGTGTCTCTGTTCTTCGTTCCGCAAGGAAAGAAAATGAGGCTCCACGACCATCCCAATATGTATGTTATCTGCAAGATACTTAAAGGAAAACTGGTTAGGGACCTTTACACCCTCCAAGACAGAAAGTATCAGTCTCAAATACCACAAACCTATCTTGCCCACCTCTCCATCGGTACTGAAAAGAAAATGATATTCCCGACTGTCAAAGCTTGGAAAAAGTCAGAAGTCGTCACCGTCAACGATATCGATCTTATCACCCCCGAAGCCAATCTCCACACCCTCGAAGCCTTGGAAGACTCGATATTCTTTGATGTAATTGCTCCCGATTACGACGATGTCAATATCTTCCTCAACACTTATGTGGAAATTCGGCAACTCGAGTCCAATGTGGTTGAACTTCAAATGGGAGCTCCATGCCTTGAAGACAATACTACTATCCCTATATAATTTTGCTGAAAAAGACAGACAATGCCTCTATACAAAAAATTAATCTAAAAACTCCCTTCTCTCCAGAGATTTGATCAAAACTTTCTGCATATTTTGTTATTTTTGTTCATTTGATAATAAATAAATGTTGGAAGAAAAAGAATCATTTTTTTTGGAAAAATACATTTTTATTGAGTTAAAAATATGACATCAACAATATGTGTCATTTTTTTTTTAGTAAATATCAACTTTTTTTAAAATAGTATCTTAATAACAGATATATTTATTTATAATAGTACTCATATCTATTCATATAGATAGAGCTATTAAAAAAATAGAACATCTTTATTGATTTATTTTTACAGTATTACTATTTCTTCAAAAGAGTATTTTAAAAATAGTTAAATATATTATTTCACCAGTTACAAAAAATAGTATTAACATTTATTGCCTTTATTTAAAGGAAGGCCATTCGTTAATGTATCGATGTTGCAGACCAACGATCTCTATTGAAATGGGTAACGAATAAAAATTCATTTTCGAGAGCTTGCCTTATTTTATGGCTTCTTTTTTGTGTCGACTCTCGCGAATCCTTCATGTAAGTCAGCCTTGAAGGAGCCTATTTCCCTGTTAAGTACCCTGCTGATAAAAATTTTGGTATTCCTGACTATCTCCGTCTTGAAATCTTCCATAAATTGACTTATATTTTGGGTGAGTCCGTGGACGAGGTTACGAGTCTACTCAACTTACCTGTCGATATACTACTTTATTACTTTCTGCGATGCATGAATTTCTTTTAATTAACTTGGTGAAACCTGAGTCTTAATGCTGTAGTTGGTCAAAAAAATATGAATCAAATCTTATGTGCAACCGACATCCATATTTTATTATGTCATATGTTTCATTTTCCGATAAAAACAGCCATTAGAGTCGCTACCATTTATGGTGTTGGCGATATTTATCCAGATATTTTTAAGACTTATCTTTTTTATTGGCCGCTTTAAATCCTCACTCTCTAAAGATATCGCAAGTAGATAAAATTAATAATTGACAATCATCATCTTAACTATTTTAATGTTTTAGTGTGAATATTGCATTATGTCTATTAAACGATAGCGAATAATGATCAAGCTGTGGGCAAATTATGAGGCTGTTCCATCAGTAGTTTTTTCTTTTCGTAACGACGTAATTAGGTTTCGATTTTCTTAATATTTACATTTTCTTATTTGATCGAAATCTCGACCTTGTCGTTTTCTGATGAGAGCTTCTGGAGGTTCAGTATACTTTTATTTATCCTTGACTGTAACTCGATACATTATGGAGACTCCAGCTGGACACTTGGATTTTGTTGGATTTTCTCAAGCTACTTCGTCTCCTGCTCAAGAACATCGAACTCCTGGTTTCGCTTTGCAATCATCTCTTCCTCAGATTCCACAAGTCTGATTCTTTAAGAGAAGCCATTTGAGAGAAGGCGTCTCTTGTCTTTTTGTTTTAAAAGTTGTTGTTCTGACGGTCTGAGCTCTCCAATTGTTTTCCGTATTAACTCTTCTGACTCACGAATCGAAACCAGCAGATTTCTTCTTCTCTTCTTAAGTCGATCGATTTACAAATCAACTTGATCTAGGATTAAAAAACGTTTCTTCTTACATAGCGAATCAAGTTATAAATTTCGCGAATCAAGTTTCAAACGGTTCATATGAAGTTACTACAATTCCTTACCGATACTCTTTTTGTTTCCTTCCATTTAATTTTCATAGTACTGCATCGTCCTTTGTGCGCTCGACCTGTCAATCTGAAGTTCCTTTATTTTGTTCCTTATTTGCTCCAGAGTCAGTGACTCTATTGGTGGTGGTCGGGAATCGGATAAAGTATACATATCACTAAAGGTGACATCCGACGGGTTTATTGGTTTCAGCTGTGTTAATGGTTTCTTTTCCTCTTCTTTCTTTTTTCTTTGTGAAACTTGCCGTGTATTTCCGGGGTCACTCATAAAACCCTTAGGGAAGATTTTTGAAGTGATGACTTACATTCGCGGGTTTTAAAAAAATATTTAAATTAATCGATTATAAAAAATATCAAATTTCGCAGGCATTAAACATTTGAAAATATTGCTAGTCTTTCAGTTACGTTTTAATCAATTTTTTATAAGTATCACATTAGAATTATTAGCAGTTTCAGTAGTTGATCATCAGGCTACTCACATGTCTTTAGTGTCCAAACCTCAAAGCCAATAAACCATTTCTCAAGAAGTATTCAATTTACTCTCGTTTTCTTAAAATGTACAATATAAATCTGCAATAATTCGTAATGGTAAACTCTAAATGATTTCGAGAATCCTTACATATACCGTCGTGGAATGTTTAAAACTCGCAATGGGTCAATTTCATATTCCAGGCAATTAAATAGAGATAGGGTTTTTACCCTGTCACTAACCTTGTGATCAGTAAACTTGCAATCACCAAAACTTCAAAATCATGTCTAATAAATGGTGTCTGTCAATTATAACCCAAAAAAAATATTATAATTTAAACATGAGTTACTATTATCATTATAATATTTTAATAAATTAATACTAATTACTATAAACATAAATCTATTTTTATATAAATCAGAAGATGTAATTTTTGATTTGAATTAATTTACTTGTATTATTGTATTGATAAAAAATTAATATAAATCAATTTCTTTATCTAAAACATGTTTTACCAATAATCAATTATTTCAATTGTATTAAGATTTATGCCATCAATGCATTTGTTCTGTCGTGAGCACTGTCTAGATTTTGGAAGTGAGCGTCATAGGATGAATGAATGACCCTTACTCGTTAATGTACTTTTTAATATAGGTCAATCTTCTCCTTGAATAAGTAACTTTTGCTGTTGTATTACCAAAAGTTCGTAATTCAATGATACTTTATTTTTATTTATATTTGCACCTACATTTTGTAGGTTTTTTAATCGTATAAATTGATTAATTGATTGATTAATTAATTAATTGCTATCAAACAAATATTTCAAACAAAAAAGTTAACACTTTTATGAATCATGTTGCAGACCAACGATCTCTATTGAAATGATGGGTAACGAACAAAAATTAATGTTCGAGAGTCATCGAATATTATCAGAATGTCCTTAAAAAGTGTATTAAAACATTGGGTCCGAAAAAAACATCCTTTTAAAAGTGATACTGATAAAAAATAACAACCCTAACAAATTAAATAGTCATTTTGTTTGCTTTAATGAGTTGTTCTTCATTTTCTTGAATTCCCGACAACTCCCACTTTTGCCTTGTTTTATGGCTTCTTTTTTGTGTTACTCACATAATGATTCCCGTTTACATTAATGCTATTGTCATTGCTGTTATCCTCGGTAATAAACGCACTTCTTTTAATTTTGAACTATCGTAACCACTCCCCGTCTTCGTCATCGTCTTTCACGATCAGCTTCTGGAGCATCTGCATCTGATCCTTGGTCTAGGAATCGGATTGCAACTTCTTTAGATTGAACGTATTGACCTGGGTCTGTTGTTGTGCTTCTGCTGCCTGGTTAAATATTTGGGATGCAGGACTTGGACTTGGCGAAGATAGTGATGCACTATTTCTAACGGAAGAAGCATTCGTGATGAACGAACTATTCTGAATAAGTCCTCGTGGCGAATTTGAAGAATTTCCAACAGGGTTAATGTTATTACCATTATTGTTCTGATTATTGATGTTATTATTGCCATTATTTTTTATGGCACTTTTATTAACCCCTGTCGCATTATTACCTGAATTAGAGACATAACTTCTATTTGAAGCGGGATTGTTATTAGTGGAAGGACTTGACTGCAACAATCGGGACTGGTTGGTCAAGTTGTTAATCTGATTCGCCATCGGATTGTTGGTCTGCAATGAGAAAAGTCCAGAACGTGATAAAATACTTTGCTATTGAGGTGGTTGCCGATAACTATTATTAAGGTTGTTAGTAGTATCTCCTTCTTAATGAGTTTTCGATTTCGCTTTTTTACGAGAAGCCAACATCAAAGATAATGATAAGCTCTCAAGACTGGGATGTAAAGAGTCTTAGTTGTTGTTGGCGAATATTGGGAGTGCACGTGGCAACTCTCGAAAATGTTATTTATCTTTAATAGCAAAAGGGGATCCAAGACTCTTGAGTTTATCTCTGACGATCCTTTAATTGTCCAAGCTTATCCTCGTCGAAAGTTCGGGATCAATGACTTCCAGAGCCTGAAAAAGAGTATAAAACTTATCAAACTGCATCAGCTGGAAACCTTAGGCGAATTTTCTAAACTTGTCAGTTAGCAGCTGCTTGGTCAACTTTTAGTTTATCACTCCATACAGCTTGCAGAAGATAAGAAATTTGCCCAGATTCATTGATTCGCTCTCGGATTTGATACGATCAAAGGTTGTATTTACACCAATATTCGGTTGTTGTTCGCAGTAGAATTTGAAGACTTGTTCAAGTCGTTTTTCCATAGTCTATTTAAGTTGCTCGGGGGAGTGACGTAAGGGTGACGCTGGAGAATCTAGAGTGGGGTTGGCATTTTTCGCAGTGTTGTGTTAGTGGTCGGCCAAGGCTGTGTGGTGCTGGGTTTTGAGATTTGCAAGAAGGGTTTCAATGAGGGGTTTCTCTTATTTGGTGAGACTGCCTTGTTTGAGTAACTACTAGTACTGACTTATGTTGGATTGCAGCAAGTCTAGTATTGCCACTTTGGGTGACTACAAAGGATGCTATTGCTGCTCCTGATTAGATATTTCAGCCCTTGGTTCGGCTGCGGAAATACTGTTGTTATTATCATTGATTTGCTCAATTGAGTTCGCAATAACATTATTATTTTAAAAATGTGAAGGATCATCCACTATGTTATCTTTGGAGACGGTGTTATCATTGTTGTTATTGTTATTTTCTATAGTTTTTTGTAGTTTCGCTTATACTGGAAACACGATTTCTAGGCAATAAAAAATAAGTTGCATCATTGTGTCATTGCTGAGCTCGACCTGTTTGTCTCCACAAAAATCAGTAACGTTCTTGGGAAGGCCTTCAAAAAGAGGTTTCAGGTCGACGGAGTGGTCAAAGTTGAGGACTTCGTTCACGAGTTTTTAGATCTTGTTGATGTTGGCTGAGTTGAGAAGGGGCTCGTCCTCCAGGAGTTCGACCTTGAACATCTCCTTGAACTTATCCTCAACAAAAGATCGGTTCATATCAACATAGAGCCTGAGTCGTTGGTACGCTGAATCTTGAACAGGTTTAATATCTGCTTCCTCCATTAAAAGTTTGTCTTTTTTTACAATAAAAATATATATTTTATTTTATCAGGTTTCTCTACCCCTTTTTTGTGTGTTATATAAAAATTAAAAAAATGGGTTTGTTTCATAAAAAATACATCGTCTATATAATTATCGAGATACACATATTGATTAACTATATAATTTTTTAAAACATAATTAATTGGTTGTAAAGATGTTTTTTAGTAAAATGTTATTAATAAAATCTTGACTTAAAACTTTATTGTCAAAAAAAATCCAAATTTAATATTTAAAAAATATATATATATAAATAAATAAATGTGGATGATAGATAATGAGATTAACTATAGAAACTCGAATGGGGTCTGGGTTGAGCGATATTTTATTCCAAGAAATTCCTCAACCCCCAGTGAGTTTTCAATGAAAGGCCGAAAGTATTATAATTTATCTCGCAATAATTCAACAACGATGTACCCAATCCTCTCTCACACATATATATGTTTATACCATACATTCATTATCTAAATAGTCGGGATACAACAATCGAAGAAGATAAGATAATTTAAGAGGAAAGCGGATGGCAGAACCCTCAATCTCAACAAACCATTGGTTCTGGAAAAAGATTATCCAGTAGCCAAATCGGAAGAAATAAATCTTCAGAAAACTTTAGTTATGATACCCAGGGCGGGCAGCCTTACAGGTAAAGTAAATTATCAACGGCCAAACGGACTAGCCCGAATCCTATATCTAAGAGTCAACAAAATATCAACCTTAATACTGCAGCTGTAACTAAAAAGATCATCCCAAAATAGATCTTACCAAGAGAGCAACGGGAAACACGTATTGCAGAACTCGACCTGAACGAGGGAACCAAATCTACAGATAGAAAAATCATTGAATAATATATCAAAAGCGCAGCCCCATATAGCAGATAAATGTCGAATACTCGGTTTCGCACATTCTTCGATAAATAATGCATGGAGTGTTATGGCCAGAAGAACACGAGTGAGCCTGCAGGGGGAATCATGTCTGGAAATCATATGAAGACATTCAGCATAAATCCGCACAGCAACGGCAACAGACCCAAATACTACCAAACCCATCAGACAGCGCTGAATTATGCGAAGAGGACGAAGCTTGACAAAGAGGGAAGGTGGAAGAGCCTCAAAAAGGAGCTTACGAAGAAACTGGGGCTCAAAGGCAGTAGTAGTGGTATCCGTAATATTCGTGATACTTCAATGGGCGGTGAAACCACAGTGGTGCAAGAAGTCACCCCGCTCAATATGCACGCAATTATTAACAACAACAATTCCTTCGCGAACCAATACGATAACTAAATTCGAGCAATTGGGAAATAGATGTCGAAGAAACGAACAGAAGCCTCGGATATGGATGTTAATAAGCTCACAGTCAACAAATCAGTGGGGTTGCAACAACAACCGAAGTCTCCGCTTCGAGGATACAACTAATAAGAGTTAACGACAAACGAGCTGGACTCAATGGACCTGGACGATCGGTTGAAGGCGTCGGTCGTATACAAAATGGTAGACAGTCTGGGAAACGTGAGATACGGAACTGATCGACATGCTCTCACTTGTTACGTGGATACTCACTTCCCGTAAAACGACTAGATGTATACTAAACATCTGAAGTAGAGACTGCCCATTTATCAGGAGCCCGTGCGATCTTCAGACAGATATCTTAATGAGATTCGGCAAAAAAACTATGTTGACTCTGTCATCAATAACGACTACTATCCCTCGCATTATCTCATTCCGAATGTGGATCAAGTCAGTTGGAATATCAAAAGAAGGACGAGAGGATAAACAATCAATCAGGTACCGAACAAGGATTTGTCAAGCGGACTTAGGGTAAACCCGCAAAAAGGAATAACCAGGATGAGCAGAGGGAATTTTGACAATCCAAGAGTACCGATGAAGCATTAGAGAGATGGACAAGAAACCTCTGTGATGAGGGCGGACTGTAAATGCGAATGCAAATGTGGTCCAAAATTGAAGGTGTCAAGTTATCAATAAATTAAAAAATGAAAATAATCTGTGTTCCTTTTGTAAATGTTTTGTACATAATGTTTTTACATAATTATCTATACGCATGAAAAACAGAAAAAAATATATGTATGTAGAAAAATATTTGACATAATCAGTTTGCATAGAACAGATAATATATGTACAACTGGATCATTATCACTCAAATATATATGAATATATATATTTTGGTATCTATTTAGTTCATTCATCTGAATGCTCGATTATCTCCACTATTTCTGTGACCGATTAAACGACAGTCTTTTTGCACATTTTCAAGTTGGAATCACTGATTTAAGACTATGATGAACAATCCTTGACAATCTCAGAAGATTATTCCGACTAATCCTCAAGACTTTTGTTTTCTTCTTATTGCTCTACTTATTTTTATGATTTTATTTATTTTATTTAGGTTAGCTACTTAGTTGGGACTAATGTTTTATTGGTTTTTTCATCAATTTGAACCCTCAAATCTAAGACTTGCATCTACTTAGTGAAGACGTTCTGGTTCAACATACCCACTAACTCCTCTAAATGACGAATCTTCTTGACTTGCTCGCTTTGGTGTTGTTTGAGACCAGCAATAGTCTGCTCGTGGGCTACCACTACC
This sequence comes from Halesus radiatus, assembly GCA_022606495.2. Taxonomy (NCBI): domain Eukaryota; kingdom Metazoa; phylum Arthropoda; class Insecta; order Trichoptera; family Limnephilidae; genus Halesus; species Halesus radiatus. Next base: position 23,567 of record JAHDVE020012306.1, on the reverse strand, counting down.
TTCTTCATTGCAACCAAATTCGTCTCTTTGACCTGCAAGTCCGAGTGGAAGTCGTTGTTCTCCTGGTTCAGAGCGTTGAGATTCTCTTCCATCCACTCGAGCTTATCCATGAGGTCATTCACAGTTTTCTCGTAGATCGAATGAGCTTGGAGAATTAATTGAAGCCTCGAGTACTGGTCATCTTAATTAAGGTTGATATCAATATTGAGGGTGTCCATCACTTGATCGTATCGATTCCTCAGATTTCTGTAATTCTATGACCAAATCGAATCCGGAATCTGCTAATCAGTCTTTTCTGTATGATCTCCTCGACTACTATGATGTTGATTCGTTGTATTTGCGGATGGCGAAGGTGTAGGAAGGACGATCTGCAGGTCTGGTTTTTAAGGTAAAATTTGTAATGTAGTTTCGAGGTATTTTTATATTATCTGTTTGAGTGACGACAAAGGCAAGGGATTAATAGTCCATGGTGAAATTTGAGATATCAAATCCTTGTATCGTGCTTCATGCGCAGAAGGAATTTAGACTTGCGACTCTTTATGTTCTGACTTGCCAGGCGTCTCCGTCACCTGGATGCCTATACTTTCTGATAATCCTTCAGGCTTCGTATTCTCGTTTTTGGTGGGCAATATTCCGTTTGATTTAATCCGAATATTTTCAAGGAATAACTAATTATTTTTTTACTGACTTTCTTTCAACCTTGTTTGAGCTATGCCCAACTCCAATCTCATTCTTTCACTTTAAGCCTTAGAATTTTAATTGTTTTCTACTTTGTTGTCTTCTTCGGATATCATTTTGCTATTCTTTCTTTTAAAGGAGTCCCTTTCAGCCAAAAGTGACGTAATTTTTTAGTTCAATTCTTAGATCATCTCATCTTTCTCGCTGTTGAGTTCGTTATGTGACTCTTGTGAACTCTCGAATGTCTTCTTCAAAGTTTCATTTTCAGACAGGGAGAGGTTAAGTTTGGCTGTAATAACCTTGATTTATTAAACGAGTAATTAAATTTTTTATGGCTCACTCTATTTCAATGGATTGGGGTGGTCTGCTTCTTGTTGTTGTAGCTTCTACTTGATTGAAACATATTGTTGTTCGTAAAACTTGGAGTTCTCAAGAATGGTTCGGGCTGACTCGCTCAACTTTACCTAAAGTTCTGTTCTTTATGCAGTCAAATCAGTTATGATCTATTTTTGTTCGTGAACTTGTTTCGTGAGTACGGCAGCCTCGATTAAAGCATGAGTATATTTGGTCTCCATCTCCTATTCAATTTCATTCATTTTTTAATGGTTTTCTAGGTTTTCACAATCTTAGGCTCTCAATCTCTCGATTTCCTAGAGGGCATTTTTGAGCTCGAGTTCAGTCTCGAACAGTTTTTTATTAACCAATACCATCGCCTCTGCTGTTTGCCGCTGGAAAGATTATTGTTCGTGCTTTAAAGCCTATCTTTCCTTGCAGATCTATGCTTGACGGGATGTTGAAGCTTCTTAGAGGAGGGTTCGACTTTCGTCGGCCTACTTGGTTTTTCTTTCAAACTGTTTTTGTGCTGCTTCCAACTCCATTCCGTGCTCTGTCGCCCTCTCTTCCTCCTCAAGTTTTACTTCTTCCAACATATTTTCGAGGATAGTGTTCGTATTTTTGAGTTCCTGCAAAGACATTTCAAGCTCTGAATTCCTCTATTCGAGCGTAGCAATCCTGGCTTGAAGTTTGCTGAGTTAAATCTAAGAATCTTGCATTTCCACAACTTCATCAAATTTCTCAACTTGCACTGTGCCCCTTAGGTATTCTTCAAGTTTTACGTATTTCTCCAACAACACTTTATAAATTTCTGTCCAGTTTTGTTCATTTGATTGCGTTTCGTCCTTGAACTATTCCAAGCTACTCGGTATGTCTTTCTATACTCTGAGTTATGAAGCATTGATCCTCGCTTGTGATTCTTATTCTTTCTCCTCTTCCAGTCTACGCAGTTGTTGACTCATTTCTAGGTTTTCAGTCTTTGTTCTTTAGAGTTCGTTCTGAACATTGGTGAGGACATGTTTCTCTTAATCCATTTTTCTTGAGAGCAGAGCAGTCTTGGTTCTTTATTTCGTTAACTAACTTTCAAAATAAAGTTTGTTTCCTCTTGAGTTTTCTTCCCACTCACTTAACTGATGTCGCAAATTCTTCAATTCGCCTTGCAGCTCGTCCACTCTTTCATTCGCCCAAACGGCTTCCTCCGTTTTTTTTATGCCTAGCTCTTCCATCTCATCCTTTTTTCTGTCAAGCTGTTCCAGCAGGTTTCGTTTTTATTTTTCCCAACCCTTCTTGTAAATCTTAATTCTCTCATCACCTGATGTCTCCGCTGCCTCGATACACTTCTCCAGCCCCTTATTCCTCGTTTCCAAGTTCTTTGACGACGCTCTGAGGACAACCAACTCATTTTAAAGAGCCGACACTTTAGCTTAGGATTTATTCTTAAAGTCCAAATAGTTTTCGCCTATCGTCTAATATTGGGCACTGACCCTGGTGAACTCAGATTTCATGTAGTCGAATTTGGCATCTTTTTCAGATACCTCTTTGCAAAGTTTAGCGTTGCTAGTTTTGAGGCTGCGGATAGACTCTGCCAATACCAGTATCTCAGTTTTGTGTTCATTGGAATACGAAGCCTCTTTGGTCTGGATTGACAGAACTTCTATGGTTTTTAGATGCATTTTCGCCTGGGTGTCGAGAGCAGCTAAGCTGTTTTCGAGCTCGGAGCACCTTTGTGTAAGGATTTGGTTGCTAATTTCTATCTTCTGAAGTTCAGCAAGCTTAGTAGACTTCTGTTCGAGTAATTTGATAAGGTCGGCTCTTGCTTCTTCTCCGGAGTTGAGGCTGACCTGTAGCTGTTTGACAATATTCTCGAGTTGCCCGATCTTCCTGGAGTCTGAACCTCCCTGCCCTATTTTTTAGCCCAGCTCTCTTCGACATTCCATACATTAACGCTCTTTCTGACCCAAAGAAAGTCTGAGTCCGTCGACCTCTCCCTTGGAATCCTGAAGCTGCCTGCGTAGGAAGGCCTCTATTTTTTCCATCTCGTTGATCTTATTGTACCTGGTGGCCGAGACTGCCTCGCATTCTTTTAGTTTCTATATAAGATTGAAATACGATGATGGTTGTTGTTTCTGCTATATTTATTTCCAACTGGAAGAAAACACTGTCGATTATGCGGCCTTAATTTTAGTATCGAGATCTCTCAAAGTTCTCATTCTAATCGAGATCTCTGAGTCAAGGGCGTCAGATTTTTTATCGAGTTATTTTAGTTGATGTTGTTTCCTCTCTGCGATTATGTCCAGCGGAGAGAGAGCTGCTTTAGAACTATGGATATTAATTTGACTATTACTGCTGGCCACGGTGTCAGCGACACTGGTCAATTTGAGAATGCTGCTCTGTGCATCCTCGTTTGGCATTGCAGCCCTCATCATATCGATCTCGGCCAAAAACCCTTCGATCAGGGAAGTCTTGATGATCACCTGGTTCTTTAGTTCCAATAGCTCTTTATCGTATTTTTGTTCTTTCTTCTTGAGTTTGATCACCACACTTTCGTACTCCTTTTTATAATCAAAAGCAATGTTCGAATCATCATGAAGGCCTTCTCTATTGAATATCCTGTTGACTGTCGACTTTAGAGTGAATTAGCTCGGGCTGCTGTAGTTGGTGCTGACGTTTTTCGTCAAAGAAGGCGAAGGAATGCTTTAATAATAGGAAGATATGCCTGTTTTTTCGATTTTTCTGTCGGGGAACGCGCTGTTGCTGAGAATTCTGACACGTGCTGGTGTTTGGAGAAATTGTCCCTGTTGTAGCTGGTGTTCCTGAAGCGTGAGGATGGTTCGTGTCCGGATACTGTTGTTTTAAGAAGACTCATTTGTTTGGTGAATGGGGGTTAATAAACTTCGCGTATTCATTCCTTATAATTCTTTTTTATGTTTTTTTATTTTTAAAAAATTTAGAATATGTTATTTTTATTTTTAATTTGTTTATTAAGGTTTTTATTAAAATACTATATTTTTTTTAAACATATATGCATATCAATATGAATAATGTATATGTCTAAATTATCTCTAAATACCTATATCTGCGAAGAATAAACAAGATATTTTTAAATTTCAGTAGATTTTCTGTAAATTAGAAACAATCGCATATTGTTTTGTATTATAAAAAAATATCATAATTATTACAATTATTATGATCATTTCCATTTTTATGCATGCTGATCTATTCTTTGAGGATGCTAACAACATCCTATTAAACACATGGATTTATGGCTATATATCTTATAGTTGTCTGAATTTAACGAAAATTCAAGATTATTATTCAATATAATATTTGAATTTTCTAAAATAGCCAAAGAACTCGTCCTTTGATGAATCCAGAAAGGTGACCCATTTGCTACAACAACTTAAATATTCAGAATATAACAATCTGAACCACGCATGAATTACATCATATTTGAGATCAATTGTTTTGATATGTTAAATATAGATTTAACAAAAAAAACCTTAAAATATTTAAAAATATCAAACATTGCGAAATTTGGGATAACTCAATAAAAAATATCATGCAGAAAACTAATTTAAGAAAAATATATTTAAAAATATCAAATAATCTCTTATTTATTCAATGTACAAAGTAAAAATATATAGTTTATTGTATCATAATCTCATTGCTAAAATTATGATCTGAACAAATTAAGTGTGCATATAGTTTGATATATGTTTTATTGACTAATTTATCGATAAAATGTTACAACATAGAGAGTATACACTAAGCAAATACACTAGGCAAATAAATATAATTTTAACACACAATATAACTACTAAAAAATAAAATAAATAGCATCATGCAACCCCAACGAGGAATGTCAGCAACCCACAAAAGAAACTATAAAGCCGCACTACACTTCAACAATAAGAGTGAACTGGCTCGCGGGTTCATACGTTTCAATAAGAAAGAGCGATCCCTCTCAAAATCAATCTTAGAAAACTAAGCAGTGCATAGCGAGAGTCTCAAAGACAGTCGACGGCCCCGAAGAAGCTTCCATTTAAAGACGCAGCCTTCGACGAACCTGATGGGAAGCAGGACTGACGAGAATCAAGCAGACAAAAGTCTCATCCATCAAAGCGCAATGTTTGATGAGAGAATTAAGGAAGCTCATAAAGGGAAGATGCTGACTGAGCCAACCCAGTTAACATCGAGTCCTAATAATAAGAATGGGCCGAGATAGACTGTTCTGGACTAAAATATACATTTGACTCAAGGAAACAAGAGTCGTAATAAAATTATATTGGACATCCAAGAGGAGCCAGTCAGCCAAGGAATGGATAAACCGTATAGTCAAGAAAAACAGCCACTCTTCAGACTGAAAACAGCCACAGCTCGAATCAACGACCATCCCAGGAGGTACCAAATCCACAACACTTAACCCTCCGAAGATAAAAAATACATGTGCAAAGTTATCGAATCAAGTATCGGCCATCACAACCCTTCTATTTGCGTGTGTGCGGACTGCACTTGCGGTCGGCACTTGTGCAAGCTGCATGTGTTCAGACCAGAAATGCATTCACGATCAGTTTATCAGCAAGATTTCGAAAGTAAAAGGCCTAGTCACCATTTATACGTCGTTCCTCCTGAGGGCAAAAAGCCCAATGAAGGACCTTACCTGAACTTTGATACAATTTATGGCAAAGACTTCAGGGGGAAATCTTCAGAAATTACCAAAATGCATCCTGTTGACCAGATTGGAGTCGGTGGGCCTTTGGCTGGCCTGACGACATATGGGTCAAATTTTCTCTCCCACCAAGGAGACAATCAGTATGTAAAGCCGCCCAAAGAGATTAGTGGAAGTGGTATTCTCAAGTTCAAGGGTAGCACCAATTACCAGGATAACTTCTCAAACATTGCGAGAGGGCAGAAACCCAGAAAGTCTTCTTGGAAAGAGTATTTTCGAACAGGAGGATTATGGCTGGGGAAGACCACTTACCAGTCCACTTACGTGGAGCATGACAAAGACTCCCATGCCAAGATACGTAAAATCCAGCAAGTTAAATAAGAAGGGCCCAACTATCTCCACCAATATTGTAAGGAAAATATACAATATTTCTTAGCTTATAACAAAATAAAAATGAACTCATGATATATCAAACTTTTGTTCTTTATTTATTATTTTATAGAAACAACGTACAAAAATAATTATTAGTTTGAAGAAAAAGGCAGCACTTGCCTGGCTAAAGCTAAACTATAACAAGCACTAACTAATAACAATATGAGTTCGAATTCCAAAAATACCCTCAATGAGAATGCAGACTTCAAGGCGATATCCAGGGGTTTCAGATCGATATCCCTGAAAGGACACTGTTTCAATTGAATTTCTTTAAAAGTCAGTATTATATAATCGATTCAAATGATTTAAAAAAATTGAAATAAGCAATATTCAAATAAATGATATACATTTTTTTTTTTAAATATTATTTTATTATTTTAATATGCTGGGGTTGGGGTTGGGGTTAAGGTTGGGGTTAAGCTAGTTGGGGTTGCTAGTTGGGTTAGGCTGGGGTTGGGGTTGGGGTTGGGGTTGGGGCTAGATACATTGTGAATTAATAAAAAATACTTGACACTTACAACGAAGTTACCTGTTTCTACTGAACCCCAATGACCCCATCATGTCATTATATATATTTTTCCCAGTGTGTATTCCCAGTATTCTTTATTTTATTTATGACTTAATACTTTTATTGTCCACATTATAATTTTTATTTATGACTGTGACGGATGGTGGGTGCCTGCCTGCCAGCCAATACTCCTCGAGTCAAACACTACACTACAATTTATAGATATACATATTTCCATCTCAATGTATCTATCTACCTATCTAGTATCTATGACAGGTTGTGATTATCATAATAAATCATTTAAGAAAAAACATTGTCAGTCAAATACGAGTAAAACACACATTATAAATGTGAAAACCCTCACAGAATTTTAATCGCTTTCTAACTAAGTCGGTTTTACCGATAATAAATCATCATTACCCATCCAAATTTAAATGGAGTGGGATTAAATTAAATCACGTAAATAAGTCGTCACAATGTAGATTAACCACAGCTTGAAAATGGCAGTTTTTTTATTTATTTTTTAATATTGTTACTAGTTTTCCGAACTACAGCGCGGCGACCGACCGACGACATTTAGCGCAATGTTAAATGAATATTATTAATTATTTATTTATTTATCGTTTTCAAGGTTAATAAATATATTTGCATAACTTAATTTTTTTTTTTTTTTACTTTAAGTTAAGTTCTGAGGAATAATATTAATTATTATTTTATAAATAATCTATTACACATTAATTAATTAAAGTGACATGCACACGTGCAAAAGACTGACCTTTATCGATCGATAGATCCGAAGAAGTCCTCGGGTGAGCGCGAGCCCTCGCAGCTAATTTGTTTTAGTCGAGGTCCTCCGCACGCGTGATCGGTCTATATTTATGTAAGATAAAAACATGCATAAAAGGTTGAAAAAATTATTTTTAAAAGCTTAAATGCATCTTCAAATAGATAAGCTATTATATAAAAGGAAAAAAAAATACAATTTTTTTTTAAATGCTTAAATGAGCCTAAAACTACTTGAATAATACTGAAAAACATGTTCAAAAAGGTTAGAATGATTTTTAAAAGCTTAATTCTATCTAATAATATCATAAAACTATTAAATAGAAGGAATTTTATTTTTCAGATATTAAATGTACAAGAAAAAAAAAAATGTAAAACTATTAAATAAAAGGAAAAAAAATATGTTTAAAAGATAAAATTTACCTGAAAAAAGATAAAAATATTATATAAAAGGAAAAAATAAACATAAAAAGCTTAACCGTACCAAAAAGGGTAACGAACATTTTGTAAAAGGTTAAAATACATAAAAAAGATTATTTTATAAATACGAAAGAAGGTTAAAGTTATTTTCTAAACCTTAAAAACGTACAAAAAAAAAAAAATAATATTTAAAAAGTAAAAATTCACAAAAAAGAAAAATTTATGATAGAAAATAAAGTTCAAATACAAAATAAGTATTAAAAAGTTAAAAACGAAACAAAAAAATAAGGAAAAAGGTTTTAAATTATTTTCGAAAGCTTAAACTTACAAACAAAACAAAATAAAAAACAAAAAAATAAAAATACGTGAATATTTAATAAAAGGATAAAACATATAAAAAGAAGAAAAAAACACAAAACGGTAAAAAAAAAAATACGCAAAAAAATTTTTATTTTATAAACATTTAAAAAAAAAAAAGTTTAAAATTCGACAAAGATAAAAACGTTAAAGAAATTAATAAATAAATCTATATAAAGATTAAAAATATATAAAAAAAAAAATAAATAAAACACCATTGTGTAAAAAAAAAAAAAAAGTTTAAAAGTTAAGAAACTTAACTCCATCGATGAAGGAGGATGATGAGCTGATCGATTGCTGAATGAGAGAAAGAAAATGTGACATTCCTAAGTGAATAATAATAGTAAAAATAATAATAATAATTGGAAGATTTGTACAGAGCCGTTTTAACAAATTAGATACAATAAATACAAGATAAACATACCTGCCCGCTTGCCTATACGCGGTGTCCACTGAACGAACACCCACAATACGTAGCTAATGAACGAATGAATAACAGTTTTTGTGATTTTATTTGCGAAATTATTCACATTTTTTTTAAATTTGACAGTTGTCTGCCGGACAAAAACTTCAACAGCGAAAATCACAGTATCATAAAGGTCGGTTGAACTCTGTTTCAACTCGTATGACCGGTAGTTATTCATCACATCACTGATTATCGACTGACAATAACAAATCAGCTTAATTTTTCTACTAAAAATAACCAATTTAACACTCGATCGAAACGCACCACTAACAAAACAAAACAACAAAAAAAACCACCCTTTCCTAACGGCATAGATAATATGCAATATGTCTACGGATACGGTGCTGCCATTATCGCAAAAAAAAAAAAAAAGAGTTTCATCTCGACTTAAATGATTATATCAAGTACCTACCGACGATATCCACCCACGAAAATATAATTTTGAGCTTTCGTCGTGTCGTGAAAGAAACGCACACACTCTTTCTGTACTTTTGGAATTTATTCGATAAGCATTTTGTTGCTGTTGTTGTTGTTGTTGTTTTTTTTTGTTTTTCAATCAAATAATGGTTTTAGATTACTATTTCGTAAAGTAGTGTAAAAAGTAACGCAGAAAACGTTATTATGATGACTTAATATCATCAATAACACTATTAATTATGATGTTTAAATATTATTAATGACATTATTAATTATAATGATTAAATATTATTAATGACATTATTAATTATAATGATTGAATCTTATTAATAATATTATTGATTATAATGATTGAATCTTATTAATAATATTATTGATTATAATTATTATATATTAATAATAATAATAATATAATTATTAAAATACGTTAAGAATAATAATAATAATAATAATAATAATAATAATAATAATAACAATAACAATAATAATAATAATAACAATAACAATAATAATAACAATAATAATAATAATAACAATAACAATAATAATAATAATAATAATAATAATAATAATAAATAAAATTAAAAAAAACTGCAAGCATTAGAATATAGCACAAATAATTTAAAAAGGTAACTATTAAATGTGAAATTGGGTCGTACGATGACATCAGAGAGTATATATAAAAATAAAACTAAATATAAAACATGTAGTAAACTTAAGTTAAATTAATATTATAATTTCTTCCAAAGAATTTCCTAACTTTGTGGCGTCATTATTAATTAATAAATGTTTTTTAAAAAATTACATTTTTTTCACAACTTTATTAATTATGCGCAGATATCTACGTGTTTCGAAAGCGACGATATCTTCATCACAAATATATAGAAGCGTGTTGATATCTATCTACCTGTATTAATAAAGTGGTGAATACAAACTAAATTAAATTGCAGTTAAATAGATCCGCATGTACATCTACGTGTGCGTATCTATTGCTAATGACTAAATATTATTAATTACATTGTGCATCACATTATTCATTACGTTGCGTACACAGCCACCAAAATAAAGGACACATACACCGACGAACTTCTTCTTTTAATTAACCATGCACCGTTTCATATTGTAGAACGAAAAAAATAATGCTTTCACACGAGCGAATTATCGATTATCGTTTTTTCTATGAATTTCTTTTGTCTGCGGACAATTTTGATAGCTGTCATTTCGTTGTACGTTCGTTCTTTTTTCTTTGTTTTTGTTTGCCTATCTTTTTGCGTTATCATTATAGTGGATGGATATCGATTCGATTCGATTCGATTATTATATATTATCCGTGCTCGTTCCCGTGGCCGCAGGCGATATCGCAGGATACTTTAAGAGGTTTGTCGTCCATTCTTCAATCCTAAAACAGACGAAAATGTGCATGCTCCCGCGCCGGTGGAGGTGTCGACGCTATTCGAACGACGGCGTCTCCCGCTCGTTTCGCCCTCGGACCGTGGCGGTTTCGCATTTTCCCGTGTCCTGCCTGCTTTTCCTCTACTTTTTAATCTCTTCAAGCGCTCTCTCACGCGGCCCTCGGCCTCTTGAAAATCCTCCGCCTTTGGGGTAGGTCACGCCGGCGAGCCAACATTTATTTTAATTACATTTATCATTTTACTACAACAATGCTCAATGTTGCCAATAATATTACAGAAATCTACTTTTAATATTATCATTATTATTATTTGTATTGTATAAATACCAATCTTTTGAAGTTTTTATTTTTTATTGAGAATTTTATCTATTAAATTTGGCTCATATCTCTTATTTACAGCTATTTGTTTGTTTTTTTTAATTTTTTTATTTTTTATTGAAAGTTCCGATAGAAAATTATTATTAGACATTGTTATTGTTTTTGTGAGACAGGGTGATTGGAGCACATACCATATTTATATATATTTAAATAAATTTTATTAATTATGACTGATAAAGTTAAATCGAAAAAGTTTAATGTAGCATTGCCTATTTCCATTGTAAATTTAATTTTATTATGAAAGAAATTTAAAAGGTTGAGAAAGGTGTCAAATTGACGTTCAGATCCTGTTCAAATGCATAAAATGTCGTCCACATACCTCTTCCAAAGCAAAGTAAATAAATAAATAAATAAAAGCATTTTTTTTTTTTTTAAAGAGTGTAAATAATTTGTAATTTAAAACGGTCTTTTTTGATTTTACGGATTCTTTCGTAATCCTCTACCTAGATGGGGCTTATACAAATACCCCTCATGTTTTCTAGCTAACTAGTACTGCGGCACTGTGGCCTTATTACTATCACCATCTGATGGTTTTATTTAATTGACTGAGTTTATTATTAAGACATTTCATGAGTTTTTAGGGAAAAGATCGTAACTGGATAAAAAACCCTAAACAAAAAACAAAAAAACAAAAAGGGGGCTTTTCCGATTGAAAATGGGGTTGATTGCTCCTATCGCTTGCTGCGTTTTGCTTCTGGCGTTTGCGATGTGTGCTTTCCAGTTTAGACGGCTGTCCATGGTGAGGCCTAGGTATTCGGTATACTTCGGGCTTCCAATCTAGTTGTACTCCGCTCATGATGATTTTCTCTTTGGGTGTTTTGTTTTTCAGCCTACGTGTGAAAGTTTTTTAAAACGGTCCTTTCCAAATCATTCATAAATATATCAGCAATTAGAGGACCGGTAGGGGCTCCCATAGGTAGATCATACTGAAAGTAGTTTTTATTTAAAACCAACATAAATAACCGAGTGAGGTCATTTGAAAGTTACGTAGGCAATTTAGAATCCTTCAATAATCTGGAAATAATTGTTTTACTTTCTGAAATGGGCACATCGGGGAACAAATCAACAACATCAAAAGACACATGTTTAGCGTTACCGGGGAGGACTAAATCTTTCGAGGAATTGATCAGTACATATGAGTTCTTAATTGTATATTTTGGGGCAAACACATCACAGTACCATTAATAAATAAATTGGTTATAAACTTGGGGAATTACACGATCAAACTAAAGGCCTAATGGATGAATTTTTAGGAAACCATATAATTCTGGTGCTTTGGGGTTTTTTTGAGATTTACAAGATTTTAAAGGATTAGAGACACTTTTTTGTTTTGTTTTTTTTTTTCAATTTTTATTATTATTGTTATTTTTTGTTGTTGTTTTGTTTTTCATTAAGTGATGAAACATTTAAAGTTACTGTCTCTAAACTACATATCTGTCCACCGTGAAGATTCGTGAAATCTGTAAATTTCGCGCCGTCCTCGGCTGTCGATTTAACAAACAAAACAGATAGAATAGCATCATCAGTAGGGATCGTCTCATTTTAATCATTTCCTCTTATGTTATAAATTTTTAAGTTTTATTTTTTTATTATTTTATTTAATCATAGCATAAGTAATCACGCGTGAGTCGATCGGGCGGACACATATCCCGACCCGGGCACCGCGGGCCCGATGCATGCTGTGCTCGCTACGGGCCGGCACGCCGTTCTACGGCCCGGCGGCTCGGAAGCCCTGGCGACGCTCGCGAGGCTCCCCGACCTCGAGACCGCCGCGGAGTCCCCCGGCCGGAGTCTCGCCTTCACCCTCGCAGCCCTTCCGCTTCGCCGACTCGAGCGTCTTCCGAGCTGCAGCCTCTTTTGTGGCGCTCCGAGTCGCCGCCCTCGAGCATTTCCGCATCCGGAGCCTCCCTGCGCCCCGCGCCGCTCTCCGGGAGCTCACATTTTCCGCTCACCGCGGGCCGGCATCTCTGCCCGACGACAGCCCGCGCCCGCCCGTCCAGGAAAATTCATCATCGCCGAGAAAATACTATTTTACTCCGATCACCTAAGCATAAATGATACCCGTTTTCATCATCACAACCGACAAGCGAGCGATCTGCGCCGGCAACACGGTATACGGACCGTTCGAAGTCCGGACCCTTGACCGCCGAAAAGGAAAAATCATCACCAGGTCGAGCGGCACCTGCACCAGCACAAGCACCGGCACAAATCTACAATGGCAGACACAGCACTAGCAGCGACGGCGGCGTCTCCCGTCCCGGCGACTCCCGCCAAGAAGGCCAAGGCATCCGCCGCGGCCGCCAAGAAGCCGAAGGCGAAGCCCTCTCACCCCAAGACGTCCGAGATGGTCAACAACGCCATCAAGGAGCTGAAGGAGCGCGGCGGCTCGTCCCTGCAGGCGATCAAGAAGTACATCACCGCCAACTACCAGGTCGACGCCGACAAGCTGGCCCCCTTCATCAAGAAATACCTGAAGGGAGCCGTCGAGTCCGGCGCTCTGGTCCAGACCAAGGGCAAGGGAGCGTCCGGCTCCTTCAAGCTGGAGGCCAAGGCCAAGGGTTCGGCCGGTGGCGCCAAGAAGCCGGCCGCCGCCGCGCCCAAGAAGCGCTCCTCGGCCGCCTCAGCCGCCAAGGACAAGAAGCAGAGAAAGGCGGCTGCCGCGCCCGCCAAGGCGAAGAAGGCCGCCGCTCCCTCCAAGGCGAAGAAAGCACCGGCCGGCTCGCCCTCCAAGAAGGCCGCCGTCGCCGCCAAGAAGCCCGCGGCGAAGCCCAAGAGTCCCACGAAGGCGAAGAAGTCCGCCAAGCCCCCGACCAAGAAGCCGAAGGCGCCCAAGCCGAAGAAGGCTGCCGCAGCCCCCAAGGGCAAGCCCGCAGCGAAGAAGGCCGCTCCCAAAAAGTAGGACACTCTCTATCACAATTATATTGGCGGCGGCGGGCAAGCGAGAGCACCCGAGATTCGCGGTGCAAGCGAAGTTGTTGACGATAAAAAGCCCTTTTCAGGGCTACCAATCATTTAATTTATGTTTATGCATTATCCAAAAGTACTCGACGAGAAAGCAATAATATATATCATATGGACAGACATGCGTTAACGTGCGCGCCTGCCTGCATATCTACATTTACAACCTTTTATTTTTTTATTAGTGAGCAATAAAATAAAATATAACATGAAAATAGCTCTACTACCCCAATAAACAAAAGGACTACATTAATGAAAAGGATGCCGCCCCTTACTTTCGGTTTCCGTTTCATTGGGGGTGTTTTTGATTTTTGTTGTTTTTTTTTATCAAATTAACATAATACACTTAATTTAACAATTAAATTAGTAATAAGGCCAAATGAGCACAAAGCGGTACCGGTTGGTTAGTGTTAGTTAGTTAAATAGTAAGTAGACAAAGAAAAAAATTAAAAAAAATGGGTATTTTATTAAGAGCTAGAAAGTTTTGAGGATGATTCATAAACTTTCTAGTCACATATGTGAAATAACATAATGCTACTAGAGTTGACGCGAACGACGCATGACATTCGAAAAGATCGTTAAGTTTTTATTATCTTTTGTTTATTATTATCATCGCATCTGGCAGTGTGCAGTGCAGTGGAGGTCCGAAAATTGAGTAATTTGCATGCAACGTGTTGAACATAGTGGTGGCCCTGATAAGGGCCGTTTGTGTTATGATATCCTAGTTATACCGCACAATTTCAAGTAGCGAGTGTCAGATTCAGATGGTGAAGATGATGATGGTTGTGGCGGTGGCGATGGTGACTACGGTGGTGGTGTGTCTCAGTCAGCCTAGCCGCCGAAGCCGTACAGGGTGCGACCCTGGCGCTTCAGGGCGTACACGACGTCCATGGCGGTGACGGTCTTCCTCTTGGCGTGTTCGGTGTAAGTGACAGCGTCCCTGATCACGTTTTCCAGGAACACCTTCAGCACGCCGCGAGTCTCCTCGTAGATCAGGCCGGATCTACGCTTGACGCCTCCCCTGCGAGCCAGACGGCGGATGGCCGGCTTCGTGATGCCCTGGATGTTATCGCGGAGCACCTTCCTGTGACGCTTGGCTCCTCCCTTTCCGAGGCCTTTTCCTCCTTTTCCGCGACCTGTCATGGCGTCTGTTTTGTTTTCTTAGGTTAAGTCGAACGCGAAGGCAACCGCTAGTTAGGCGGAGTAAGGGGACTTTTACTTGGAACTACTGAAAAACCCCCTTATATACGCTCTGACAACACCGAGGGAATCCCCCTGTAACATTGCCGTGGGGGGGGCGATGACGGTTCACCCGACGAAAAAAAGAAAACGATAACTAGCACGCAAAGACGCAAAGACGGAGAGACCGTCATCTTCTTCTTCTTCTAATTAAATAAGTCCTTAGAGCGGACAATCTGCCTAGTCAAGAATTAATAGCGACAAAACGATACGATTAATGGCACTGGAGTTTAGATAATAATAGTACACAATAACGTAAACCTTTGATTTTGATTTTGTCTTGTAATAAAACAATAAATTAAATTGATAGTTTAAAAAAAAAATAAAATAAAAAAATAAATCTTTCTTCCGAAGTAGACAACAAAAAAAAAAAAAAAAACGAAAAAACAAAAAAAAAAAAAAAAAAAAACTACAAAAAAATAAAAACCAAAAAAAATCTAACGGCCATAAAAGAAGAAAATATAACTAATTTTTATTTACTTTTTTTATTTTTTAATGTTATTCGTATAGTCGTAAAAACATATAACTGCGCACACGCCGCCGATGACTCACTCCCAGAGCGACCAATGGCATCGCACCGTACTCTCACGATTTTATCCTATAAATGCCGGCTCTCCGTAATTTTTCAGAACAGACACGCAGACGCAGACGCCATGGCTCGTACAAAGCAGACCGCCCGCAAGTCTACCGGAGGCAAGGCCCCCAGGAAGCAGCTGGCCACGAAGGCGGCGAGACAGAGCGCACCCGCCACCGGAGGCGTGAAGAAACCTCATCGCTACAGGCCAGGCACGGTCGCCCTTCGCGAGATTCGCCGCTACCAGAAGAGCACCGAGCTGCTGATCCGCAAGCTGCCCTTCCAGCGGCTGGTGCGTGAGATCGCCCAGGACTTCAAGACCGACCTGCGCTTCCAGAGCTCCGCCGTGATGGCCCTGCAGGAGGCGAGCGAGGCTTACCTGGTCGGCCTCTTCGAGGACACCAACCTGTGCGCGATCCACGCCAAGCGCGTCACCATCATGCCCAAGGACATCCAGCTGGCGAGACGCATCCGTGGCGAGCGTGCTTAAAGACCGGCAAGCGAACGAGCGACCAACCGACCGTAGAATCAATCACAATCACAATCACTAGAGCTATCACTATCACCACCAGTAGTGTCGGATCGGATCGAAACGAGACAACCACACAAAATGGCCCTTATCAGGGCCGCCACATGTTCTATTGCAAATTACTCTTTCTAAAATAGCCTACACCCCCGAACCGAAACGAAACGAATACCATAAATAATAAAGGTATCCCCTGTATATATTGATAACAAGTCATAAAAGTATAAGTACGGGAAACACCGAGCTATCCTAATCCCTTAAACGGTAGTACCCGAGGTCTTTCTACCTGCGGCTAATGTACAAACGGCCGGCTTAAAATTTCGGGAATTTTGCAGTCGCCAGAAGAAGCGAGCAGATGATCAGAGGATTAACACATTTAATTACTCTTTAGAAAATAGCCTACACCCGGTGGGGTAACCCAAGGATACACATTATATAATTTATTATGTACTCGGAATTTATGGTGTCCTCTTATTTTCGCATTTGCAGCATATACATTTTATTTATTTTATTGTTATCGAGTGAGTGCGTCGGTTATTCGTAGAACTCCATAAATTGTTATTTTATTTTTAGCAAGTAAATAAAATTTATTACTATTATTATCATTGAGTTCAGCGAGTATATTTTATTAGATTATATTGTGTGTGCAGTGTGCAACAGTTTCGGCGTTCAAAGCCATTCATTCATGTTTATTAAATTAAATTCATTCTATTTATTGTATATTATGTATTATACGTATATAAATTTATATTTCTATATAGAAGAGAAAAAAAAAAAAAAAAAAAGATACAATATATATACACGTACATAATAAATATAACGACTTTTGCAATACTCAAATATTAAAATAAATAAAAAATTGGCGGCCCTGATAAGGGCCTTTTTTAAGTGACGAATCGATCGATCGACCAACGCCAAATCGGATCATTAAATCACGTCATGTGGGTGGATGATGGTGGTCGTGGATTAAGGAACGATGATCACGTTCGTTCGTTCGTTCATTTGATGTTTGATGTTCATTCGTTTGTTTGTTTGTCGCTGTCAAAATTATTATGCCTTCTTTTCTGTCTTCTTGGGCAGGAGAACGGCCTGGATGTTGGGCAGAACACCTCCCTGGGCGATGGTCACGCCGGATAGCAGCTTGTTGAGCTCCTCGTCGTTGCGGAGGGCCAGTTGAAGATGGCGGGGGATGATCCTGGTCTTCTTGTTGTCCCTGGCGGCGTTGCCGGCCAACTCGAGCACCTCGGCGGCCAGGTACTCCATGACGGCGGCCAGGTAGACGGGGGCACCGGCGCCCACTCTCTCTGCGTAGTTGCCCTTCCTCAGGAGACGGTGGATACGCCCGACGGGGAACTGGAGTCCGGCGCGGTTAGAACGGGACTTTGCCTTTCCCTTCACTTTGCCTCCTTTGCCGCGGCCTGACATGATCGGGAGGTTGGGTGTTCGCGAACTGCTTCGATAGCGGAATAGCAGACTCGGTAAGGCGAGTCTGGGAATGTTTATCGTGTGACTAGTGAGACCGTACCAGACGTGTATTTACGTTATCGGAGAACTCGCGAATATCGCTCGTTCTCCCCTCCCCGTCGGCGGCGGTGCGACAGGCGAGGGGCGGGCATCAGTGACCGGGCAGTGCCGGATACTCAGGCGAAAAGGGGTCCCAGCCGAGCACCGAGCGAAGTTCGCAGTAACGGCTTCAAAGTAAAGTAAACTGGTCGAAAGATAGCTTCGAGCCCAAAAACCAGTCTCTGACGAGCAGAAAGCAAGCAAGATGCCGCCCAAAACAAGTGGAAAAGCAGCCAAGAAGTCGGGCAAGGCCCAGAAGAACATCTCCAAGGGAGACAAGAAGAAGTCGAAGCGCAGGAGGAAGGAGAGCTACGCGATCTACATCTACAAAGTGCTGAAGCAGGTGCACCCCGACACCGGAATCTCCTCCAAGGCGATGAGCATCATGAACAGCTTCGTGAACGACATCTTCGAGCGCATCGCCGCCGAGGCCTCTCGCCTGGCCCACTACAATAAGAGGTCCACGATCACCAGCAGGGAGATCCAGACCGCCGTCAGGCTGCTTCTTCCCGGCGAGCTGGCCAAACACGCCGTATCAGAGGGAACCAAGGCCGTCACCAAGTACACCAGCTCCAAGTGAAGAGCCAACGGACAGACAGACAAACAAAACGACGACACCCAACACCGAACACGGACGAGGCGAACAACACAAACAAACGAACGACTCATCATCATCGTCCGAGTCAAACAAAAGGCCCTTATTAGGGCCGCCAATATTTTCATCATCATAAAACAAAAGTCGAAATATTAATTACTAATACATTTATACAACATATAATATTTTATGTATTAACACATTCTCTAAAAATCTTAAATCAACGTTCAAAATAGTATTATTATTATATATATTTTTCCCAGTGTGTATTCCCAGTATTCTTTATTTTATTTATGACTTAATACTTTTATTGTCCACATTATAATTTTTATTTATGACTGTGACGGATGGTGGGTGCCTGCCTGCCAGTCAATACTCCTCGAGTCAAACACTACACTACAATTTATAGATATACATATTTCCATCTCAATGTATCTATCTACCTATCTAGTATCTATGACAGGTTGTGATTATCATAATAAATCATTTAAGAAAAAACATTGTCAGTCAAATACGAGTAAAACACACATTATAAATGTGAAAACCCTCACAGAATTTTAATCGCTTTCTAACTAAGTCGGTTTTACCGATAATAAATCATCATTACCCATCCAAATTTAAAAGGAGTGGGATTAAATTAAATCACGTAAATAAGTCGTCACAATGTAGATTAACCACAGCTTGAAAATGGCAGTTTTTTTTAAAAATTTTTTTTTAATATTGTTACTAGTTTTCCGAACTACAGCGCGGCGACCGACCGACGACATTTAGCGCAATGTTAAATGAATATTATTAATTATTTATTTATTTATCGTTTTCAAGGTTAATAAATATATTTGCATAACTTAATTTTTTTTTTTTTTTTTACTTTAAGTTAGGTTCTGAGGAATAATATTAATTATTATTTTATAAATAATCTATTACACATTAATTAATTAAAGTGACATGCACACGTGCAAAAGACTGACCTTTATCGATCGATAGATCCGAAGAAGTCCTCGGGTGAGCGCGAGCCCTCGCAGCTAATTTGTTTTAGTCGAGGTCCTCCGCACGCGTGATCGGTCTATATTTATGTAAGATAAAAACATGCATAAAAGGTTGAAAAAATGATTTTTAAAAGCTTAAATGCATCTTCAAATAGATAAGCTATTATATAAAAGGAAAAAAAATACAATTTTTTTTTAAATGCTTAAATGAGCCTAAAACTACTTGAATAATACTGAAAAACATGTTCAAAAAGGTTAGAATGATTTTTAAAAGCTTAATTCTATCTAATAATATCATAAAACTATTAAATAGAAGGAATTTTATTTTTCAGATATTAAATGTACAAGAAAAAAAAAATGTAAAACTATTAAATAAAAGGAAAAAAAATATGTTTAAAAGATAAAATTTACCTGAAAAAAGATAAAAATATTATATAAAAGGAAAAAATAAACATAAAAAGCTTAAACGTACCAAAAAGGGTAACGAACATTTTGTAAAATGTTAAAATACATAAAAAAGATTATTTTATAAATACGAAAGAAGGTTAAAGTTATTTTCTAAACCTTAAAAACGTACAAAAAAAAAAAAATAATATTTAAAAAGTAAAAATTCACAAAAAAGAAAAATTTATGATAGAAAATAAAGTTCAAATACAAAATAAGTATTAAAAAGTTAAAAACGAAACAAAAAAATAAGGAAAAAGGGTTTAAATTATTTTCGAAAGCTTAAACTTACAAACAAAACAAAATAAAAAACAAAAAAATAAAAATACGTGAATATTTAATAAAAGGATAAAACATATAAAAAGAAGAAAAAAACACAAAATTGTAAAAAAAAAATACGCAAAACAATTATTATTTTATAAACATTTAAAAAAAAAGTTTAAAATTCGACAAAGATAAAAACGTTAAAGAAATTAATAAATAAATCTATATAAAGATTAAAAATATATAAAAAAAAAAATAAATAAAACACCATTGTGTAAAAAAAAAAAAAAAAAAGTTTAAAAGTTAAGAAACTTAACTCCATCGATGAAGGAGGATGATGAGCTGATCGATTGCTGAATGAGAGAAAGAAAATGTGACATTCCTAAGTGAATAATAATAGTAAAAATAATACTAATAATTGGAAGATTTGTACAGAGCCGTTTTAACAAATTAGATACAATAAATACAAGATAAACATACCTGCCCGCTTGCCTATACGCGGTGTCCACTGAACGAACACCCACAATACGTAGCTAATGAACGAATGAATAACAGTTTTTGTGATTTTATTTGCGAAATTATTCACATTTTTTTTAAATTTGACAGTTGTCTGCCGGACAAAAACTTCAACAGCGAAAATCACAGTATCATAAAGGTCGGTTGAACTCTGGTTCAACTCGTATGACCGGTAGTTATTCATCACATCACTGATTATCGACTGACAATAACAAATCAGCTTAATTTTTCTACTAAAAATAACCAATTTAACACTCGATCGAAACGCACCACTAACAAAACAAAACAACAAAAAAAACCACCCTTTCCTAACGGCATAGATAATATGCAATATGTCTACGGATACGGTGCTGCCATTATCGCAAAAAAAAAAAAAAAGAGTTTCATCTCGACTTAAATGATTATATCAAGTACCTACCGACGATATCCACCCACGAAAATATAATTTTGAGCTTTCGTCGTGTCGTGAAAGAAACGCACACACTCTTTCTGTACTTTTGGAATTTATTCGATAAGCATTTTGTTGCTGTTGTTGTTGTTGTTGTTTTTTTTTGTTTTTCAATCAAATAATGGTTTTAGATTACTATTTCGTAAAGTAGTGTAAAAAGTAACGCAGAAAACGTTATTATGATGACTTAATATCATCAATAACACTATTAATGATGATGTTTAAATATTATTAATGACATTATTAATTATAATGATTAAATATTATTAATGACATTATTAATTATAATGATTGAATCTTATTAATAATATTATTGATTATAATGATTGAATCTTATTAATAATATTATTGATTATAATTATTATATATTAATAATAATAATAATATAAGTATTAAAATACGTTAAGAATAATAATAATAATAATAATAATAATAATAATAATAACAATAACAATAATAATAATAATAACAATAACAATAATAATAACAATAATAATAATAATAACAATAACAATAATAATAATAATAATAATAATAATAATAATAAATAAAATTAAAAAAAAACTGCAAGCATTAGAATATAGCACAAATAATTTAAAAAGGTAACTATTAAATGTGAAATTGGGTCGTACGATGACATCAGAGAGTATATATAAAAATAAAACTAACTATAAAACATGTAGTAAACTTAAGTTAAATTAATATTATAATTTCTTCCAAAGAATTTCCTAACTTTGTGGCGTCATTATTAATTAATAAATGTTTTTTAAAAAATTACATTTTTTTCACAACTTTATTAATTATGCGCAGATATCTACGTGTTTCGAAAGCGACGCTATCTTCATCACAAATATATAGAAGCGTGTTGATATCTATCTACCTGTATTAATAAAGTGGTGAATACAAACTAAATTAAATTGCAGTTAAATAGATCCGCATGTACATCTACGTGTGCGTATCTATTGCTAATGACTAAATATTATTAATTACATTGTGCATCACATTATTCATTACGTTGCGTACACAGCCACCAAAATAAAGGACACATACACCGACGAACTTCTTCTTTTAATTAACCATGCACCGTTTCATATTGTAGAACGAAAAAAATAATGCTTTCACACGAGCGAATTATCGATTATCGTTTTTTCTATGAATTTCTTTTGTCTGCGGACAATTTTGATAGCTGTCATTTCGTTGTACGTTCGTTCTTTTTTCTTTGTTTTTGTTTGCCTATCTTTTTGCGTTATCATTATAGTGGATGGATATCGATTCGATTCGATTCGATTATTATATATTATCCGTGCTCGTTCCCGTGGCCGCAGGCGATATCGCAGGATACTTTAAGAGGTTTGTCGTCCATTCTTCAATCCTAAAACAGACGAAAATGTGCATGCTCCCGCGCCGGTGGAGGTGTCGACGCTATTCGAACGACGGCGTCTCCCGCTCGTTTCGCCCTCGGACCGTGGCGGTTTCGCATTTTCCCGTGTCCTGCCTGCTTTTCCTCTACTGTTTAATCGCTTCAAGCGCTCTCTCACGCGGCCCTCGGCCTCTTGAAAATCCTCCGCCTTTGGGGTAGGTCACGCCGGCGAGCCAACATTTATTTTAATTACATTTATCATTTTACTACAACAATGCTCAATGTTGCCAATAATATTACAGAAATCTACTTTTAATATTATCATTATTATTATTTGTATTGTATAAATACCAATCTTTTGAAGTTTTTATTTTTTATTTAGAATTTTATCTATTAAATTTGGCTCATATCTCTTATTTACAGCTATTTGTTTGTTTTTTTAATTTTTTTATTTTTTATTGAAAGTTCCGATAGAAAATTATTATTAGACATTGTTATTGTTTTTGTGAGACAGGGTGATTGGAGCACATACCATATTTATATATATTTAAATAAATTTTATTAATTATGACTGATAAAGTTAAATCGAAAAAGTTTAATGTAGCATTGCCTATTTCCATTGTAAATTTAATTTTATTATGAAAGAAATTTAAAAGGTTGAGAAAGGTGTCAAATTGACGTTCAGATCCTGTTCAAATGCATAAAATGTCGTCCACATACCTCTTCCAAAGCAAAGTAAATAAATAAATAAATAAAAGCATTTTTTTTTTTTTAAAGAGTGTAAATAATTTGTAATTTAAAACGGTCTTTTTTGATTTTACGGATTCTTTCGTAATCCTCTACCTAGATGGGGCTTATACAAATACCCCTCATGTTTTCTAGCTAACTAGTACTGCGGCACTTTGGCCTTATTACTATCACCATCTGATGGTTTTATTTAATTGACTGAGTTTATTATTAAGACATTTCATGAGTTTTTAGGGAAAAGATCGTAACTGGATAAAAAACCCTAAACAAAAAACAAAAAAACAAAAAGGGGGCTTTTCCGATTGAAAATGGGGTTGATTGCTCCTATCGCTTGCTGCGTTTTGCTTCTGGCGTTTGCGATGTGTGCTTTCCAGTTTAGACGGCTGTCCATGGTGAGGCCTAGGTATTCGGTATACTTCGGGCTTCCAATCTAGTTGTACTCCGCTCATGATGATTTTCTCTTTGGGTGTTTTGTTTTTCAGCCTACGTGTGAAA
>JAHDVE020012305.1:0-25736 GCA_022606495.2 Halesus radiatus | reverse complement strand
TTTATTTGAACAGATGGTTATTTCTGGTTTTGTTTTTCCCGGTGATTTCAGTCTCGTTTGCTAAAATGAATTTTATAGCAGTTTTTATCCTCTATTTAGAATTACGGGTAACCAGGTATATTTTAATCGATCTTTAAAATATTTTATTATGTTATAATAGGTACACATCAGGGTAATATCCTTCTTAGAGTTCGCCTTGGATGCCTGCAACAAAATTCCCAGTTTTATTTTACTCTAGTATTTTATTATGTATTTCCTATTTACATTGATGTGTTAGATACTATGAACGCATACAAGCAAGTTTACACTATAATGGATATATTATAGGAGAGTCTGACAATGCCCGTGATAGGGTGAAACCGGTCCAGTCGAAAATAAATAAGTGTAAAAAAATCACGAAAGTTTCAGTTTTAAATGGAAATCCACCATGATTGGCAGTTTCAAATTTAAAAGGAATATTTGTCAGTTTAACTCTAAAACATTAAAACGAACCGCTAATAAAATTTGCAACTGAACCCAAATAAAAAAGCGGGTGATTTCTTAAGTCAAAATCATTTGAATTAATCGACCTACCTACTCAGAAAGCGTTCCACAAATTTAGTTGGGATAGGAACAGCTCATCTATCCAGATAAGGACAAGGTCATCGCAGTATTCTGAGCTCCGTAGCTGCCGACCGGTCATCACGGTTCACGTAATAGAAAAGATCATATCAGTATATTAAATAGGCGGAAGCACAAAAGAATTCCAGAAATTACAACATTTATCTTAAATCTTCACCGCAAGCACAATATAATCGCGTTTTGTTCAGTAAACTTTTGTCATTTTATCCCGGGGTGTTTCCCAAAAATAAGTACTGACCTCCGCGACAGATAAATCACAGACATTTGTGGTTTTTATTCATTTCACATACCTTCCTAAGGACCGCTACCTTCTGCCGGCCCACCTGCCTTTTGATCTCTGAAAATAGTTTCAATTTGGCGGACAATCGGCTTTGTTGGACAGAGAATAACGCTATGTCGACAGCCGGAGAAAACGAATAATTGGAGAATGAACAGAAAAACACAAGTTGTTTCCAATGTTATTTTTTTTAATTGAATGTAAATCATAATTAATAATGTTATTATTAAATTCCGGAAGTATTTTTAGTTTTTATTATTGTGACAGCTTACAACGTCCCACTTGACAACCACGAGCCTAAACCCTTACATATAGAAAGAAAGGGCCTTAGATTAAATTTAATCGAACAATTAGAAATTAATAAACGAACGAATGATCCTAATGTAACATTAATGAAGTAAGGAAAATTATATATTCATCGCTTCCCAATATGTTTACATTATCAAAACAACAAAACACATTTAAATAAATCAATTAAAAAAAAATTATCAATTAAATTCGGGGAAATACATTATAAACCTAAAAACATCACAGAATTGAGCATTTATATTATTTTCTAACTAAATCGGTTTTACCGTTAATAAATCATTATTTTTTAAAACCGGACTAAATTAGAATGGGGTGGGAGTAAATAAAATCATATAAATAAGTCGTCACAATGTGGATTAACCGCACTTTGAAATGGCCTTGAATGCCGAAACAGCTGTCACAATAATAAAAATACTTGCGGCACTTAATAATAACATTAATAAATTTGATTTACATTCAATTTAAAAATACATAATGATGGAGTTCTACGAATTAAACACAAAATCAATTAGTTAATTAATTAATCCAAAGTTTATAATCACAATCTCTTTTTTTTAAATGAATTAAAAGCAATAATACGGCCTTTACCGGTGCACTAACCCAAATAAAAAATTACTGATTTAACGATTTACTGGACATATCTCATTATAAGTGTATATTCATAGGTATTATAGAATTATAAAATAATATGGTTCCTGGTGCCTGGTGCCTGGTGCCTGGTGCCTGGTGCCTGGTGCCTGGTGCCTGGTGCCTGGTGAGGCGGGTTATGAGAAACCTCAACCATAACTATGTATTTCTATTCGTTACACATTGCCTACTGTTATATAATTATATTATTTTCTATTGTACTTTTTATGTATCTAGTATATAAACCACTCTCCACTTTATTATACATCTATTTTAGTTATAGTTGAAAAAACTTTATTACAATAAAGATATATATATATATATATTATTATTTCTTCAAAAGATTGGTGTTCACTCTGTGACGTCATTATTAATGAATGACTTAAAGTATGCTTTGAATTCACCACTTTATTAATATACACATATCTAGATGTTTCGAAAGCGATGCCTCTTCATCAGGAATATATATATTACTAAAAAGAATATATAGAACACAATAATGTAAGAATAGACGAATTATAAACAGAAACAAAAATTGATTAAAGTAGGTAAGTAATTAATCAATAATTATTATAAAACATCGAATAAGAAATCTTATATTAGAAATTAAAAAAGAAATTATTTTTATTATTAATATTAATATGAATACTCGTATAATTTCAAGATATATCTATTTTTAAAAAATATTTGATCATTAAATTTAATTAATTATTCAAATATTATTACCTCCACATGTTAATTGATTTGATTATTAATTAAATGTGTCTAATTAATTATTTATATAATAATCAAAGATGTTTTTAAAATAGCTATGAATTTTATTTTCATATTAATATTAATAATAAAAATAATTTATTTTTTAATTGTTGTGTAAATTTATTATTGAATGTAATCAATTTTTGTTTATGTTTACAATTTGTCGATTCTTACATTATTGTGCTCTATGTTTATCATTTGTCTATACTTGACATTATTATTTTTAAGTATTTTATATATTCCTGCATGTAGATATGTGTATATTAATAAAGTGGTGAAAACAAAATAATTTTAAATTGATTTGTTAATAATGACGCCACAGAATGAGTACCAATCTTTTGAAGAAACTGTTATTATTATTATTATTATTATTAAAACACTTAAGTTAATTTAACCAACAGTTATTTTAAATAAAAAGGATTCTTCCGAAACAAGTTGATATTTTGAATAAATCTTGTGTTAAAAAATAAACAGTTTATGTTAATATATGTTTCTTTCTGTCGTAATAGATTCTGAGAAAGATTGAAAAAAATCCAATTATTTTATAATCAAGTGAACAAAGGACACATAACGCTTTCTACAATGTACTGCGTTGGCGTTGGTCTAAATCCAGACCAGTATACTGATAGCGGCCTAATCGGAGTTACGGCCTGAATTGCTCCACCCATAAATGGCCATGTTTGTTTACAGCCTAAGTACTGTAGAGATATGTATTCCTGAGATACGGAGCTTGCAAAGCTTTACGAAAAACGGCTCCATAAACTTTTGATTACAATCAATGGCAGGCAGTAAAGAATACCGCCCTTCTGTGGCTGTTTCCTAGTGAAATATTGGTCTTCTGGCACTTCGAATGTGGTTAAAGAAAATCGTTTTACTGCGTCAAATACATTTTCATTTATTTCCCCCACATATTAAAATCACCCTTCGAATATCAGAAATGACCATCGATACAAAATATACTAGACTGGTGTCTGTGCAACAATGTAACAACTTACTCAATAATACTTTAGTCGATAATATTTTCTTTTTTTTTTTGCTACTCAATTTTAAACGCATTTTTTTTCCTCATAACACCAACCAGTACCTATCAAACACATATACATAATTGTATACTCTATAATATTTGTTTTTCTGATCTCTTCATGAGTAATTAAGTATTATACTATACTCAAATTATCCGGAATACGTAAACGATTGCTTTGTACTTTTGTTAATCTCTTTGAACTTAACTTAAATCATTCTATATTAATTATTATACTATACTCAATTTATCTGGGATACACAATTGTTTTTTTCGCACATCGCTTTATACGTAATTATTATACTTTTTCTATGTATATTATATTGCCATAATATGTCAATACTAGCTTTTTTACCTCATATTTTTGTATAATGGCACTTAAAATGAACTAAACTTGTCAATTTGACTGTCCTAAAACGAGATTTGTTCCCAGTTGGGCAGTCAAAGTTTTCTTAAATTTTGTTGTCAAGTAAAAATAAATAAGGTATTTTTATTATAATTGCATTGCATTTATGTATTGTTCTTAGGTATTTGCCTAAAGTTAGCAGAATTCATTGATAATTTCTTCAAACGATTGGTATTCACTTTGTGGCGTCATTATTAATAAACGAATAAAAAATATACTTTGTATTCACCACTTTATTAATATACACAGATATCTTATTATATATATATACTCGTATATTTCAACAAATATTCGCAGCATTGGTAAGAACTATAATAACCTACTTGACAATAATCTAAACTTGGCAAATTTCAAAGAAGGATGAATGAATTGTTTCTGCCTAGTTTATAATAATAATAATAATAATAATCGGACCATTTCTATAGCGCCGCTTTGGTGAAATTTCACCTCAGGGGCGCTGTACAAATATTCTTATATTATTCTTATATTACGTCTATTATTATTATTTTTTTTTTACTCTTGATGCAGTTAAATTATGAAAACTAAATTTAATGTTAAATTGAAAAAAAAGAAGCTAACTGTATTTATTCCTTACGATATATTGCAAGACGCTAATATTAATGATAGAGTGATTGTTTCCATTATATTCAAGAATGTATTTAAGCTAAGACAAAGAATTATTATCCATATTTTTTAGGATAAATAACACAGAATACTCTTAAAAGGGTGGAGCGGCGGGGGTGGATGGTGGCCGTGGGGATTGATCCATAGGGCCCTCAAAACCTTCTTTGTCTTGGTGACGCCCCTGGGCGGCGTGACGGGACGGATTGGTGTTGGTTTGCACGTACGCCAGGTGGCGCTTGTCGGCCGGCTTCAGGATCCGGAAGGAGCACTTCAGCGTGTCATCCACTGATATCATTGCTCCTGCATTATCGAATTCCCCGCAGTAGTTGGGCGCCGAGAAATGGGTGACCAGTTGCTTCTTGGCAAAGAACTCATACCAGTCCTCTACTACCTGATGCACCCGGCAGATCAGGTCAAAGACGTGCTTATTGAGGAACTTGGCCACTATCTCAATGACGAAGGTAAAGGCTCGTTCTCGCCCCAGCTGGCGGTGTCCTTGTTGGGGTCGGACCACATCAGGTCGCAGAGCAGCCCACTTCCCGGTTTTATACAATATTTTTTACAACCACCGTAGCCCGAATAGCCGTTTCTTTTCTTTTCACTTTTGGCACTTCACTAGTACATGTGGTAAGGACCTTAGACCGACCGCCAGATGTGACCAATATCCGATGCGTTAATTCGGAAGAACGAAGCAGCTACAACTTTTTACATTATTTACTTATTTGCTATTAATTTTAATTTTGACTTGGTGGATATTGTACTAGGTATTTTTCTGTTATTGTGTATTTTTAGTTTGGGTGCAGTTTTTTCTTTTTTCTTTTTTCAAGTGTAACTTAACTTTTTTTCATGTGTAATTTAACTTTTGTGCATGTTTTCTATTTTTTTCTAATGTGGTTTTAAAATGATGTATCTATATATAAAAGCCCTATAGGCGTTTAAATAATAAATAAAAAACACTATGAATAATATTTTTTACATAATAATTTTAACCGAATTTTGGATCAAAACAAATTGTACTGACAAAAACATTGCAGGATTTACAGTCTTCAAAACACAAAATAATAAGACACAGTCAAATGGAGTAATTGCCTGTTAAATTCGAGTTAGAACCGATTATGTTGTACCTATTTATACACCTATCTGCACATGTGTGCGTGCATACATGCATATATAAAAAATGAAGTTCTGTATTTTTATCATCTAATCCTTATTCCTGTCTTTATCTCCTTACTATCTTCTACTTCCTTTTATAATTTTTCCAATTTTCAGCATGTTTATATACTAAATCCATATGTTTGCACTAGACTTCATACAAAGTCCATTGGTCACCATGAAACAGACAGCCGCCTAGTATGGTGATCTAATGCAGTGCTCCGCAACCGGTGTGCCGTGGCACACTGGTGTGCCGTGAGCCGAATACAGGTGTGCCGCGGTCAAATGCAACGTACGAACATTTATTGTAAAATTCAATTTAATACCTATATATTTTAGCTTTTGGTGTGCCGCGGAATTCTAGGAAGAATTTTGGTGTGCCGTAGATGAGAAAAGGTTGCGGAGCACTGATCTAATGTACCTACTCCGTTGAAATGTCTCCATTAAATATCATGTATTTTATAAAAAAATAATAAATCTTCTATTATACATTATTATGTTGTAATTTTTACCATATGATATATATATACATATATAATTAATTTTTACCATATGATATATTATATATATGATATATTATATATATATATATATATATATATATATATATATATAGTTAATAATGTCATGTACAGACATGACATTATTATTTTTAGTACTATATATTGCTGATGAATAAAGCATCGCTTTCGAAACACGTATCTGTATATATTAATAAAGTGGTGAATACAAAGTATATTTTTTTATTCATTTAGAATTAATTAATACGTATTTGAATATATTGATAATGACATAAACAAGTCTAGCGACAAAACAGGTAATTTTTAGGAGTCAATTATTTCAAAGAAAACTCTTTAGCCATACAAGAATACTGCGTTTGTCGACATATGTATTACAACGAACTGTCAATAACAAGATTAATAAATCTACGTAGGAGCCATGTGTGAAGATGTAAAATAACCAACCATCGGAGAGGTTTCCTAACAATAACACCGGAAAATAAGTGAGAGTGTGGAGGACAATACCATTTCTTTACAAACTGAAGGGAGGCGTAAGCAGGAAGACAGGTCTGATTTCCTAATGGAGGACAGGATCCTCCAAATTTGTCGGATCGTTGAAAAACTTTTTTTTTAAATTTAATGTAAATCAAATTTAATAATTTTCTTAGTAATTTAATAATTTTCTTAGTAATTTAATAATTTTCTTAGTAATTTAATAATTTTCTTAGTAATTTAATAATTTTCTTAGTAATTTAATAATTTTCTTAGTAATTTTATAATTTTCTTAGTAATTTAATAATTTTCTTAGTAATTTAATAATTTTCTTAATAATTTAATAATTTTCTGAGTAATTTAATAATAATCTAGGTCTTTAATAGTCTCTTAGTGAATATACGTCCCGCTTGACAACAACGAGCATATAGAAGGAAAGGGTCTTAGATTAAATTTACTTGAAAATTATTAAAATTATTACTTATTGAAATTAATAAACGAACGAATGATCCTAATATAACATTAATTATTTAAGTAAGGAACATTATTATTCACCACTTCTCAGTATATTCACATTATCAAAACAATATAACACATTTAAATAAATCAATTAAGAAAACATTGTCATTTAAATACGGGGAAACACATTAGTTTGTTAACCGGAGTTTGAAAATCACCTTGAACGCCGAAACAGATGTCACAATAAAATTTTTAAGAAAATGCTTACAGAACTTAATAATAACATTGTTAAATTTGATTTACGTTAAATTAAAAAAAAATAGAATTATACGAATTAAACACAAAAGCATTTAAAAGGAGATAATTATGATGGAATAATTCAATCACTGTTCAACTTGTACTTAGGGTCGATGCACTTCTTATGTTTTAAATGGTTAAAAGACAGATGTCATTAGAATATACCTTGAAATACCCAACGGGTACTGCTTACAGACCCATAAATAAACCGTGAAAAACAGACTCGTGTGTATACACTTCAAGAATAAATATTTCTCAAGAACCTCACTCAAAAATATAAAAAACATAAACGACAACAATAAATCGTACTTAAAATAATATTTCCTTATTATCTAATTTCTGCTAGCCAAGTTTGAAATATATTTATTAACTGTTTACTTTTAATAAAGTTTATTTATTTCAGCGAGTAACATATTTAAATAGCTAGGAATCACCTGACCTAAAATTCATTGTTCAAATTTGTTTGTATGCTTAGGAACCAATATTAAAAACCGACAAATTCAAACTGTTTTCAGTGAGTGCCCATCTAGTGTACTGTAAATCAATGAGAATAACTGATGGCAACCCTGTCAAGGTTCGATCCATTCTCGGCTATCTTTTTGTAAAAGTTTCCTATAGATAACATTGCGGCCATTACTTATGCATATATATTTTTTTTTCTTTAGTTACTTATTTATGTTCTTAAAAAGTCTGTCATTCATCGATGCTGTGTGAAAGACGTGATATATCAAAAGCAAAAGAGAATAAAGACAAAGTCTCCGTCGCTCGCATGCGGATATCACTTGACTCTAGTGAGAGTACTTTCCTATATATTATTATGTTTTTTCTTAAATTTATTTATTTTAAAATGTAATAAGCAAAAACAAAAACCTTAACCACTCATCTCACTAAGACAGTCCTGTGTTGAGGTGAACGGCTTTATAATTTTACTGAAACGATATATTACAATTTATTTAAGTTATTCAGACTATAAGCAACTATAAAATTTACAGTAAATCTTTAAGTTGAGCCGTACATTTACAGATTACAACAATAATAATGTCGTTGTAATCCAAACTAACTATTATACTATTATGAAGTACCTGTGCTCCAATTAGCCACAATCATAAAGTGATCATATTTTTGTTAACAAGGAGTATTGGGTAAATAATACTAAACATGCAATAATCAGTAAATAGTTACAAGTAAACAATAATACATGAATAAAAATAAGTAAATAATAACATGTAAATAATAATAAATAAATTAAAAAAAATTAGATAATAATAAGTAAATAGTAATAATTATATAATTATACAAACTATATTATATAATAAAATTAATAAGAAATACTTTGTGTACAACGCTGTTTAATATGCAAATATCAAATATCTGATATTTATACAATATATTAAACGGTGATGTACAGAAAGTATTTATTAATAATTACTGTAGTCAAATGAAACAATCAAACTTTATTTTAAGTACTTTTATTTTTCACGCCGACCGGTTTCGGAACAACCGTTCCATCGTCAGAGCAACATATATACAAAACAATATTACAAAATTATGGCAGAACGTATATAAAAGGTGTCACAGTGGAGGTGGGGGCGTGACTAGGAATTAGTAAAGAGTGGGGGAAGAGATAAAGATTGAGGGAGGGGTGAAAGGAAACATATTTAAAATGGGGCTGTAAGATAGGTTTTTGATTGTTAATAATAGACTCATTATTTTTAAGGGATTTCTTAATTTCCAAGGCTTCTAAATTATTTAACGGGGAGAAACACGTCGGAGAGTTTTTATTTATTAATTCAAAATAATGATAGTATTATTACGCAATACGATAAACATAGTGTTTTTAAATAGAAAAGTATTTATTAAATATTTTATATATTTACATAGGCTTAGCATTTATCAAAATTCACTCAGAAATATTACATTTTTCTGACCGTTCCATTGTATGTTTTACAAAATATTTTTAAATATTTTTCTATTTAAAAACACTGTTTATCGTATTGCGTAATAATACTATCATTATTTTGAATTAATAAATAATAACTCTCCGACGTCCCTCTCCCCGTTAAGCGTTTACCTTTACTATTAATGTGAAGAATATTGAACCCCGTATTTTAATCAAAACTATGATTTCTTGAAATAATATGATAAGAGAATTCTGAAAACATGTTCTTTGAATCTGATGTTGAAATTACGGCTTGTTAAATAAAAACGTGTAAATATTAAGGGAGAGTTGACGGCGCCACTTACAAATTTTATAATATGACATTAGACAGAGCTCTATACAAAGTGCCAACTGTAAATATTAAATGTTCTAAATAATAATATTATTGGTATCTGGCGTCTTAACAGTTCCTTTCATAATTGCCAATTTGCTTGGAAATTTTCTTGACTTATTATGATACAAGAGCACCCATAAAGTTGGTACCTACACAATATTTTCAGAATGAATGGCAACATAAAAATATTTTCATCTCTTTGGCGTGAATTTAAGAGAAAATGTTTATTGTCAACAAGGAACTCCAGTCCAATTTTGGTAATGACGTTCAAACTAGATAAAATAATTTTCAAAGTTTCAACTTTTCAAAACCCGCCAAAAGCTCCAAATCTACGGCCGGTCGTTTTTGATCATTTTTGAGGTTAGAATGTCAAATTTCAAAACAAGGATGAGCTTTGCCGTAAATAATTTAATAATATATTCGTCGTAGTAAGGCGCCCTTAAGGTGATTTTTCACAAAAACAGCGCTACAAATCATCCAAAAATAATAATTATTATTATTAAACAATAACTAAAACAAAAGCAATAACGTTATGTACCTTTTTAGAAACTTTAACTCAAAGAATAATAATATTGTTTAGCAATAATATTAAAATAATATCCGTATTGACAATCTAATTACGGCAAGTAAAACAAAAGCAGACTTCTTCTATAATTAATATTGTATAAAGGTATAATAAGTACACAGTACAGTATAATATACGAGAACAAAACATTTTACCCCCATTTAAAACAGTGATACAAAACTCGCGACCTTCGAGCCCATTTCGTACTGCCCGCGTCACTCAGTAATATGAAAAGTTGGCAATAATTCTGGTAAAAATAAAGAATCGCCTTGCAATATAATTATCATCATCGCTATCAAACAAAGCGATAACCGGATAAAACAGAACAGTGACAAAATAATTGGCTTTTTAGCAATTCATACTACGAGTAGATCTTCTTTTGGTCAGAGAAATTATTCATCCACTTATGTTTAATAGTCTTCCAGAATATATTAAAGTGTCCAATTCCTTGTTTAGTTTTGTTGCAATTGTTAAAATGTTTATGTTAGGGGAGGATTGCTAACAGTTTTTTCGTCTTCATCCTTTAAATGAATAACATATTATAATATATTTTATATTTTCAGGTTCAGTTTTAGCACAGAGTCTACATTGTTTTCTTCTTTATAATCAATAATGATCTTTCCTTTTTCGACCATCCGATCCATTATCCCGACTTACCTTAATTCCGCATTACTTCGCTTTAAAGACGAATTACTTTAAAGTGGGAAGCAATTAATTGTTTATTCGAGAATATTGATTTAAGAGCTCGTTAGAAGATCCGATTCAGTTTTTTTCATTCATTGGAACCTCCAATTAGTATGTACTTATTATTTATAACTCCGTATCGCGGTTCTCAGATATCCGTTGATATTCAATATTAGAAAATCATGCCGCATTACAGTATACTTTGGGGGTGATTTTATCCATAATAAGAATAATAATTTTTTTTTACATTTTTAATGATATTATTTTGTTTACAAAGTAGTCAAAAATACGTGTTAACCTTGATTTATTTTCCGTGGTAAAATATTTAAAATATATTAATATTAATTATTCAATTATCGAAAATTTCAGTTAAACCATGATTAAAATTTTTTTTTTTTTGCTTCTTTCGGTCATTTAAAAATTAATTTACCAACCAGACCTAAATTCGGAAAAAAACTTTCTATTTAAAATAAGTACCAACTGTTTTTAAACCACCAACTTTCGAATAAACATAATATCATTAACAAATTAGATTTGATTTGACTTGCAGTGTTTTGTAATATTGTGTCCTGAGCGTGCGAAATCATATCTTCTCAACTTTATAATAGATGTTACCTGCCAGATGCAGGTAAGTATGTTTCTGTATATGTTTATTCATAATAAGATAAACCCTATCAAGTAATATTTGTAATAATGACGCCGCAAAGTTATCAATCGTTTGAAAAAATACACTTTGTATACACCAACTTTATTAAAATATATAAATATTTCTACATGTTTCGATAGCAATGCTCTTATCCTCAGGAATAAATGAAAACTAAAAATAATTTCAAGTACAGACAAATTATAAAAATTAGAACAATAATTTAAGAGTATACAAAATACGATTAAAAGTACAAACAAAAATGAATTAAAGTAGGTAAGTAATTGATCAAAAATGGTAATAAAAAAATTATAAAACATTGAATAATACATTTAAATTAGAAATAAAAATAAAATATTGAATAATACATTTAAATTAGATATAAAAATAAAAATTATTATTATTATTAATATTAATATTAATATGAAAATAAATTTAAGAGAGAACTGTTTTTAAAAAATATTCGATTATTTTTTAAATTTAATTCGCTATTAATATTATTTCTTTTTTCTAAACTTTCAAATTAATCTAATTGTAAACCGGTTGTATTTGTATGTAAAACTTTTAAACCTTTATTTATATCAAACGAATGATTGGTTTCTAAAATATGATTTGCAAATTCAGAATAGTTGTTATTATTTAAACACCTTAGGTGTTCCTTAACTCTAATACTGAAATTTCTACAAGTCTTTCCGATGTAAAAGTGGTGTATACAAAGTGTATTTTTAATTATGTAATTAATAATGACGCCACAAAGCTATCAATCGTTTGAAGAAATAATAATATTATTAACTTTAATATTTACTTATTATTATATATCTAATATTACACGCTTATAACTATTTGCTGAATATTATTTACTTATTATTATTTACTCACTACTTGTGATTAGACACACCCTATGATTGTGGCTAATTGGAGCACAGATACTTTATGTTAGTTATTTGGGTTACAATGAAATTATTATTGTTGTAATCCATAAATGTACGGCGCAACTTAAAGATTTACTGTAGATTTTATGGTTGTTTATTTATTTCTTAAAGTTTAACAAAAAATTCGCAAAAAAATGTAACCTTACTGGGGTACCCCGTTCTAAGGTCACATTGTACATGGTTTTATATAAAGAATATGAATTTGGTCAAGTATATTTTAAGTTTGATAAAAAAATTTAAGTAAGATTTCGTAATTATATTAAAATATTACTAGAGGAACATGATAATGCAATAAGATTAATAAGAATTCTAAAAAATTATTAAAAACGTGCCGTGGCCGTTAAACCCTGTTTTGTTGCAACATCATATCTATATTCTTCCTTCCCATGTCCATAATCCATATCTTAATACTTTTTTTGAATTCGGTTAATTTTTAATGGTTTTTATTGCTAGAGGGAGGGTGTTAAATACTTTTATAGAGAAATATTGCAAATTTCTTTGTCCAAAGGTAGTTTTTGTTGTAGGTTGATGGAATGTAAGTTGTAATGCGGATCTTGTGAATCGATCCAAGTTTGTATGTGTAAAGTTATTCTGATTTTTGAATGAGTAAATTAAAATATCTTTTGTACATAATAACATTTCATAGACATTAAATTCAGGGTGTTAAAAACGTAGTCTGTAGGAGTACTGATGGGACTCTAAGAATAATTTTCAAAATTGCCTTTTGAGCTATGATAACTGGTTTTATAGTGGAATCGCATGAACTTCCGATAAGACCATATTGAAGATGAGATTGGCCTAAGGCATAATAAATTTTAATTAGTTGTTCTTTATCTAAAATGTTTCTTATTTTTTTGAAAAAATAAGTTTTTTTTTTAATTTGTTGCTTACATTTTCAACTTGGGAGTTCCAGTTTAAGTTTTGATCAATAATTGCTCCTAGATATTTTATTGTTTGTACTTCATTCAATTTTGGGCAGTTGCAAGTAACTTCTTGGTTCACGTTTAAGCAGTTTTTGTGAATTTTTATGTTTAGGTTTGTGCTGAGGTTATCTGTCTTCTTGTTGAGGATTTTAAATTTAATGTATTTTGTTTTTGCGTCATTTAATGTTAAAGAATTTGAATCGACCCATTGTTCTACCAGATTCATCCCTTCTCCAGCTTTTTCGAATACAGTGTCCCACGACTTTCCATGGAAGAGAAGGACTGTGTCATCTGCGAAACTAATGACTGAGCCACGACAGTTTAAACTGCATAGATCATTAATATATATATAAGGAATAAAACCGGACCTAGGACACTTCCTTGTGGTACACCGTATTGGATTTGTATTGGTTGACTTGTTTCATTTTGAATCCTGACTAATTATGATCTTTCTTACATGTAACTTTTAATGAGATCAGTTCACGACCTAAGGTTCCTATCTTTTTTAACTTTTCTGGAAGATAAGTATGATCAGATCTAAAAATATGCCTATACACTTACCACCGTTATCAAGACTATGTTTTATAGTGTTAACAACAGAAGCTATGGCTTCGGAGGTTCCCATATTTTTTTCTAAATCTGTATTGGTTTTCAGATAGTATGAGATTTGTTTCAAGATATTGAATGAGCTGTTTCTTAATAACTGTCTCTACTATTTTTGAAAGATTATTCAATATAGTAATTGGTCTATAGTTACTAATATCTGCTTTATTGCCGGCTTTAAAAATTGGTATAACAGAACCCATTTTAAGCGTTGCAGGAAATAGGCCCTCTTTGATGCATCCATTCACAAGGTAGAGAAGTGGTTGAAGTAGTTCATCCCTGGTAGATTGAATTATTTTCATAGAAATGCCATCTGATCCGGAAGTGAGTGAAGGCTTCATTGAATCTATAATGCCTTTAATATCGTCTGCCAAAACCGTATTTAATGTAAGGGTCACGTTATATTTAGGTGCGTTGTTAGTGACATAATCAGTATAAGGAGGTTTCATGAATTTTTTAGCTAAGTTAGAACCCACGTTTGAGAAATATTCGTTCACAAATTGAACGATTTCCTTCGGATTTTCTTTCATTTTCAATTTTTGATTTGGTGTATCAAGCTCGGAAAAATCACTGCTTTTTTTGTTGTTAGTGTAAGTAATTTCCTTAATAATTTTCCATAAAAGTGTAGGGTTGTTATTACAATTTTGGATCTGATGTTTGTAATAATTACCTCTTGCAAATTTAAGAAGTTTGGAGCACATGTTTCTATAATGTTTATAAAGACTTACTAAAGAAAGTTCAAGTGGATTTTTTTAGATTTTAAGTGTAATTTGTCTCTAATTCTTATACTTTTTAGAAGACCTTGGGTAATCCAAGGTTTTTTGATCTTGCATTTGTGTGGAGTTTGTTTTGTGAATGATTCTGAGCATTTTTCAATGTTTGTAAAGGAATTCCAGCAATCTTGAAAATCATTAATTTTAAGTAACTCTCCCCATTCTTCATATTTTAAGAAATCTTTTAACTTGCTGAAATTAAATCTATTTTTGACAGATGT
This sequence comes from Halesus radiatus, assembly GCA_022606495.2. Lineage (NCBI taxonomy): Eukaryota > Metazoa > Arthropoda > Insecta > Trichoptera > Limnephilidae > Halesus > Halesus radiatus. The sequence goes on along the minus strand of JAHDVE020012305.1, from coordinate 10,578 downwards.
ATTTTTAATATAAGTTTGTGTATTTTGAAGTTGGATAGTGAGTAGTAACGTAAAGTGGTCAGTAATATTAGAATGGTGAATAGCGGTAACGTATGCTTTTGTTTGTTTTTAACATGATGTGATCGATACAGGAGGCAGATATGATTTGTGAGCTTTCGTTAGATCCTAATCTTGTTGGTATACTAACTGCACTGATCAATCCATGATGCAACAGAAGTAGTTGGTATTCATCACATTGCGGCTGTTTCTATCCAGTATTTAGTATGTTTATATTGATGTCCCCAATTAGGAACACGTTCCGAACATCTCGTAGTTGGGTTAGTTCATCATCCGGGGAGTGAAGGAAGGGAGATATGTCTCTTGTTGACGGTGATCTGTATATCCCAAGAACTGAGATGTCATTATTAATGTTAATGAGTAAACAGTTATCGTCTTTGAGTTGAATTTCCTTTACGATTCCTTGGATCTCATTTTTAAGATAAATTATCACTCCGTTATTCTGATTTGTATGATGCGTGGAGTTACATACTTTGTAGTTGTACGGGTGTTTTGGTGGATATGTTTTATAGTCTGAATAACTTTGGTGTTATTTAAAAAAGAAAAAATAATAATATATCGTTTCACCAAAATTGTAAAGCATCTCAATGCAGGACTGTATGAGTGAGATGAGTGGCTAATGTTTTTGTTTTGAATTTTTAGATTTAAGAATAAATAAATTATTATTATTTCTGTTACAGTGAAATTTTCATAACGTTCTTGATCATGGTCTCTCTCGACATGACAATACTGAAAATAAAAAGAAAACATATTTCTGACTAAGTTTTAGCCCTAAATGTTACAATATTATACAATTTCATTGGAAATTGACAAACCACTCCAATGTACAGCAAATCATTATTAAGAGCGCGCGTTTGAATATATTTGTGTACACCGATAGTTGTTCAAACTGGTACGAACTCGTTTGGAATACCCACCCGCAGTCCCATCTTACTCCGCAGTAGTCCTACAATACTACAGCACATCACTACATAAGCAAGAATTTATTTAAAATTATTTGGCCGTAATGTGTACTAGTCAAATAATTCATTACTGTTCACATGATTTTTAATATATATTTTTTAAAGAAATACAAATATTCCCTACTACCATCCACAGCAAGCGGTAAATGTTGCTTGTGGGACTTGGCCAGCCGAGGCATTGAACTCACGACGCCTGGGGGACCCAGCCCCGATGCCAACCCAGCCACTGACCGGTCGACCGGTAAATGTTGCTTGAGGGACTTAGCCAGCCGAGGCATTGAACTCACGACGCCTGGGGGACTCAGCCCGATGCCAACCCAGCCACTGACCGGTCGACCGGTAAATGTTGCTTGAGGGACTTAGCCAGCCGAGGCATTGAACTCACGACGCCTGGGGGACCCAGCCCCAATGCCAACCCAGCCACTGACCGGTTGAATCAATGAATCCTGTGTTTATAGGAAGAAAGCGTAAGACACAAAACTGAACATAAAGTTTTGTTTATTATTTAAATGCCCAGAGTGTTTTTACATACAAGTACATCATTTTTAAATCACATAAGTTAATTACACTTGAAATAAGAAAAAAGAAAAAGCTCCACCAAAGCTAAAAATACATAGGAATATAAAGGAACGGAAAAAATAAATAATACAACATCACAAAGTCAATATTAACATTAATAACAAATAAGTAAATAATCTAAAAAGTTGTAGTTAACAATAATTTATAAACTAGGTAAAAATAATTAGTAAATACATTTTTTGAAATTTGCCAAGCTTAGATTATTGTCAAATAAATCCATATCATTTAAGTATCTGTTACCAAGACTGTGTAAGCGTTGAATTGGGGAATGCAAACTGTAGTTGGAACGGGATATACATATGTAAAATGTTAATGTTTGTCTTGTAGTTCATTTAGGTATATATAGGTTGATTAAATGCAGGAGTTCAGAATAATCGAATTTACAATTTAATAATTTTAATAAAAAGGTTAGGTCGTTAATTTTCCGTCTGTTTTCTAAAGTTTGAATATTTAAAATATTCATTAACGAGGAGTAATTTATGCGCTCTAAAGGTGTGTTAACTTTAAAATTTACGAAACGTAAAAAAATTCTTTGAACTCTTCCTGCAATATGAATTTGTATATGTATTATATTTGTCCGATGTTCAAACATTACAAAGTTTTGAAGCCGAGTGTGTTTCGATGTCATATTCATCATTATAATGTGTTCGAAATTTCAAAGTTTCTCCATCTAAATAATTATTATTTCTGTGGCGCGAGAAAAGTTCTCAGTTTCATGGAAAAAATAAAGTCTTTTACTTACGATAGCCACCAACCATCAGCCATCGTGTGGAGATGATTAATATTACGTACGATAGCCACCAACCATCAGCCGTCGTGTGGAGATGATTAATATTACGTACGATAGCCACCAACCATCAGCCGTCGTGTGGAGATGATTAATATTACGTACGATAGCCACCAACCATCAGCCATCGTGTGGAGATGATTAATATTACGTACGATAGTCACCAACCATCAGCCGTCGTGTGGAGATGATTAATATTAATGTGCACTGTGCGTCATTTGAAACAAAAAGCTATTTGAATGATTTACCTCCATAACTACTCATTCTTTAAGGTACTCGTAAAGAGTCGTTCGTTTTTATGTTGAAACATTGGCTGTTTCCACTACAGAAAATATGTAATTGTAAGCAGAAAACCAAAAACTAAATTTTAAATATTTGGGGAAGAGTGATGCCAGACTAGAAATAAACCATTGGTAAAGCTATTGTCGGCATAAATATTATTATCAGTGACAATTTTATCACGAACGGTATCGGGCCCTATTGCTTGCATAGCTATACCATCGCTATAAAGGTGCAACAGGGATTCATTAAGTAAGGCGGGTTGACTTTGATTTATATCTTAAAACTCGGGAATTCTTGCGTCATATAATTGACACCGAATTTATTTTTTATTACATGTAATTTTGACATTTTAAGGTAAGGTATAAATATAAAAAATATATATATATACTACAAAATTTCTTTCATGGTCCTCCTCATTAGGAGATCCTATGCTGAGGCGAACTAGGTTTTGAATAAGGAGGTTTCAGCGACTTCTATATTTCAACTTTAAGGTTTGGGTAGGATATTTCCAGTAACTTCTATGACGTTGTTTTAAGAATACTAATAATTCCGTAAGCCAAGTTTTGCTGAACTTAATGCAACTAATGATTGAATTACTTTGTTTGATATTAAGTGGGAGTTTGTTGTATAATTTTACATCTAAGAATTCAAAGCTTCTTTATTTAAAAGTAGTATTGCACTTAGGTACATTTAGGTTGTGTAGTTGCTTTGCTCTGGTATTATGATTATGAGGAGTGATATCCATTTTGTTTTGGATGTCGAAATTTTTTTTAATTTCCCTTGTTGACGTCCTTATGGAGACCTTTAAAATGGGCTTAATGATGCATTTCTTCATGTTGTATTTATTGATGTAATTTGATGCAGTTGAGCCCCATCGAAAAATTCCATATTCGAAATGAGAGTGGCATAAACCATAACCAAAAGCATAACAGAAAGCGCACTTGAAGTGAAACAACACAAAACTGCGCTATGTAAATGCTTTGTTATTATTATTATTATACTTTAGATCCTTGTTGACAAGATATTTCGTAATTTTTTGAAGCAGATAGACCTATTTTTAGCTACCGAGCCACGTGGTTATGGGATTGATGTCACAGCGCCTTTAGGATCGTCCGGCTATTGCCCGGTGACGACATCAATCCCTATTAACTTCAAACCCCCAATCGAGAGGCTGAAGATAAAAATGTTACACTATAGGTCAGCAGATTGGTTCGGTCTGCGGGCATATTTTAATGCTTTCCCATGGTCAGCTATCTGTTTTCAGACTTCGAATCCGTCCAGATTTGCCCAGGAAATTGTTGAAGTCATCACATCATGTTAAACAAACTGGTTTAGGCTCAAAACCGTGGTTCAGTCGACAGTACTCTAAAGCAATTCGACGAAAAAACGCGACTTACCAAGCCTTCAACACATCTCGAACGTCAGATAACAGATCAGTATATAAAAATTGGCAAAGGAAAGCAAGAGTCAAGAGTAAGTCAAAATTTGAGAACGACCTACAGATCAGCAAAAAGCTAGTTGCCTGCCCGCATGGCAGCAGGGCGTTTTGGATGCTAGTAGGCTCCATAGATCGCAACTTCTGCAAAATCCGGTCTGCCACCTCTTACCAAACCCGACGGTTCACTAGCAAATACCGCCACCGAAAAGGCCAACCTTTTAGGGAAAATGTTCGTGGAAAACTCGGCCCGATTAACAAGATGCCATCCCACCGTCGGTTCCCCACTGCAGTTTCTATATGAAAATTCCTGCATCGGGATGTACTCCACGTCGTACGGGGGCTCAATGTAAATAACAGAGTGGAAGATACTCTCAGTATCGCCCTGGTGAAAGACCACCATCCAATTTGAAACGTTGATTGAAAATGCTTTTAGTCGTGTTTGGTGACCAGATCTGAATAGCCGGGTATTTCCCCACCTTCTTCTTCCCCTTCTCCTTCCCTTCCCCAATACCTTCAGCCTCACAACATTCCCCAATTGGGGATGCCATAGTCTCACTGGCTCCAGACAGTTGGGAGCAGTTGGGACTCTTGTGCGGTATTCATGTAAAAAATTATAGTAAATCTAGTTGGCCTGATGGAATATCTGCCTGGTATTGCAGAGTTGTGCTGCATAAATTGCTCCACTTTTGACAAAGTTCCTTAAAATATCCGTGAAATGTGGCTCTGTGTCTTCTGGTTGAAAAAAGCGGTCATTCATCTTATACCTCCGAAAGGTGACAGCTCCGACCCGGCCAACTATTGCCCCATAGCGATCACATCATCTTATTAAATAAACTGTCAAAGATAGGTTTTTCTTTACGGTTTCTAATATTCTTTGTTAGCTATTTTACTGGAAGAAAACAATTTGTATCGCATGGAATATTTTTGTCTAAATTATTTCCTGTGCTCTCTGGAGTTCCTCGGGGCTCTAATTTAGGCCCCCTCCTCTTTTCTATTTTTATTAACGATATCGCAGAGAGTATTCTGCATTCCAGGTTTCTTCTTTTCTGGTGACCTAAAACAGTTCTTAGATATTAACTTTAGAAGACTGCAATCGACTCCAATCGGATATAGATATAATTATTGATTGAAGTAAGATAAATCAGATTGAGTTCAATATTTCTAAATGGTTCATTCTTTATTTCACAAGGGCGTGTCATACTTGGTTTTACCGGTATAATATGAACGCCCCAAGTTTGAACGTGTCTCCACTATGAAAGATCGTGGTATCGTGTTTGATAGCAGGCTAACATTTCATGCTCATATTGAAGTCACCTGTAGTACTTCATTAGAAATGCTGGGTTTCGTCATACGTACTTCAAGAAATTTTAAAGACATTTTATATAACTCACTAGTAAGGAGTAGGCTTGAGAGTGGGTCGGTAGTTTGGAGCCCACATCAGGTGAAGTATTCCCTCATATTGGAGAGAGTTCAGAAGAAAATTTTGAGATTTCTTTATCAGAGGGAGTATGGCTACTACCCGTGGCTCTATCCTATCGACTTTATCTTAGGTATGCTCGGAATGAACCATTTGCGGGTTAGAAGGGATGTACACATTTGGACACATTTCTCCAGACTGATTCGCGGATGGTTCGAAAATTCGTCTATCATGGAGAGCATTCATTTCTATGTTCCCGATGGTTATCTCCGTCACCGACAGCATAGACTGTTTCATCTCCCGGCCTGCAGGACCAACTTGCCAATGGTCATGCCGGTGGGGAGGACAATCTTGCTGTTAAATAGAATCACTTCGGATATCGACATATTTAGCATCAATGAAGCTGCATTTAAACATAAAGCTTTGTTGCTACTTGTATAATACCAGTATGCCTTGTATACAAATTACTGAGATTATCTATGTCTAACTTATTTTTTTAAATTTATATTATTTTTATAAGTAATTATTTTGGATATTGTACATCCTGTATCATCTTTAAAAATGCCTTATAATATAATTTTTGTAAAAATTTTAAAAGAATAAAGAATTGAATTGAATTGAATTAAATTGAATCAGTTCTGTCCAAGCTGATAGATAGAACGTGTGATTAACGACAAACTGTTCACATACCACGAGAAGAACAAAATTATTAACGCCCGTCAGTACAGATTCCAGCCGAACCGCTCGTGCGTATGCGACGCATGTTTGGGGATAGTGCCTGGAACGTTACGGTGAGATTCAAACGGTCTCACTGGACATTTCTAAGGCCTTTAACCGGGTTTGGCACCGAGGACTTGTCAACAAACTGCCTTCTTACGGACTTCCCGTATCCTTGCGTATGTGGATTGCCGACGTTTTGAGGGAGAGATCGATTCAGACGGTTGCTGACGGTTGCTGATGGTTTCATCTTTTCCTGGCATTCAATAAATGCTGGCGTCTTACAAGGATCGGTTCTGTCTCCGATTTTTTTCTGTTTTTTCTGCACATCAATGACCTCTTGATATGTGCACCAGTCCATTGTTACGCGGATGACAGTACAGTCCATTATATCTTTTTGTTTGACAAACCCCCAAAGGGCACACAAACTCCAACGGCTCGGAGGGCTTTGAAGCAGAGAATGGACGTTTACCTCGAAAGGGTTTCCTCTTGGGGTAAGAATAACCTCGTCGAATTTAATGTTTCAAAGACCAAATCATGTCTGATTACGTCTAAAGGGGATCGAAATGACAATCTAGCCTATTTTAATGGAAGCAATCTTCCCAACAAGCCTTCCATTGATATGCTTGGTGTAACCTTAAGTGACCAGCTCAGGTATTGGGGCTCCATCGAATCCAGAGTAAAGTTCCTCTCAGAAGCTAGGCGTATTATACAGAGCCCGCAGATACTTGAATAGTACACAACTGCTGCCCCTTTACATATCGCAAGTGCGCCCCACAGTAGAATTTGCACCCACCTCTGGTCGGGAGCCCCAAAATATCTGAAAGACACCCTTGACTTAGTTTGATTAATCTTAACAAACGGACTGCAATCTTTGGAGCACAGACATCAGGTGAGAATGCTGTTCTTGTTCTACAGGTATTTTAATGGAAGATGCTCTGAGGAACCAGCGTCATTAATCCCTTCGGCACCGGTGCATAGTCGGAAAACACGCCAAACGCCCACCCAATATTTGCACACAGTTGACATTTGTCACATTGGTCGCTTCTACGACTCGTTCTTGTGTTCAACAGCTCGGCTGTGGAATGATCTGCCAGCCTCTGTGTTTCCTCCATCCTACAACATGGGTCTCTTCAGGACCCAAGGTCACTCCTTCCTATCCTCTATAAGACCCTCCACACAGCATCCCCAAAGATGATTTAGGCGTCGAGGGAAATTATTTTCCTCAGGGTCTCCTGTGTAGAGTTACTGTAAAATAAAATAGCAGTAGATTAGTTTTATTAACTTTTTAAAGTTCCGTTGATATTTACATCCCAGCGGAGTTTATCATCAAATAATATCCCAAGATATTTAATACTTTTAGCTTTTCGATATACATCACTGAAGTGCTCACATCGTATTTCAACAAACTTCAGTGGAAGACCAAGCAATAGGCTAAGGAAGCCAGATACGACTATGTCTGACTATTTACAAAACTCTAGACACCGTGATAATACGACAACTCTATGTCAAATCTGTACTACTACACCTCTTTCCAACACAAACTCCACATTGCAATGCAACCTTAAATCGTAATAAAAACCAGGTCCTTAACAAATAAAACCCTGAATATCCCGTACTGCGCAATCAAACTTTATGATTTATTTATTCGTAAATTTAAAAAACAAAAACATTAGCCACTCATCTCACTAAGACAGTCCCGTGTTAGACACAATCATGGGGTGGTCATATTTTTGTTAACAAGAAGTAGGGAGTAAATAAAAATCGGTAAATAGTAATTGCTTGCCCACCACACTGAAACGACTACTAACTACAAATATATCTTCAATTATTAAATAAAATAAATCACAGCCTGGATTAAAAGGCGAGGTATACACTTTATTTAAAACATTAAAACAGCAAACCAAACATGACACTATCAATGATTCGTAAGCATACAAACAAATGTGGACAAAGAACTTTTGATCCTAGCTGTTTAAATATGTTATCCGCTGTAATAAAAAACTGTAATAAAACAAAACAGTTAATAAACATATTGAAAACTTGACTAGCTGAAAGAAACTGTTTGTATTGGATAATAAGGAAATATTATTTTATGTACGATTTATTGTTGTCGTTTATGCTTTTATTTTTTTATATTTTGGGTGAGATTCTTGAGAAATATGGATGTTTTAAGTTTGTTACATATGATTTTATTTTTATATAGATATATATTTTTTGTAACGTAAAGTGTAAATTTAGGATAAAATTTTGATTAACAAGCTCCCGTTAGACAAACTACAAAAAAGTAGTTTATCGGGACTTTTTGCATTATATTTTTTGTAATATGTTTTAAATTAATATTTTTAAAAAAAATATATATATATATATATATATATATACTTAACACTCCTATCTTTTTCTTTCCGTACAATATGTTTTCCTATTAATTAACTTACTAGTAATTATCTATTATAACATTTATTTGCACGAGTATCTTCTTTATAATAAAATGGAGAATATCCATTGATTGAATAAGAACAGATGGTTTAAATGCTAAGGTCACGAGGCGCGAGAAGCCGCCACCCGCCACCTAGCGCCCAAAGTCTACATTCATCATTCACTCAAATAGCTGTCAGGCGAAGTAATTACTGGGGAGGTGTTCCTTCAATTTTCCGTTAATTTTCGTCAAGCCAAAATCAAATTTCCAATAGCTCCTCTGTCCTAACAAAGTAGATCAGGTTTTTGTTGCGCCGGATTGGGCGCCCGCTAATGAAATTTTAATGAAGCTATTTTACCAGCGAATTAAGTGCTAATTAGCATTTGCCTAATCTCAGAAGGATAAGAATGGTAGGTATTTGGAACTTGCGGGCGAAGGAGATATTTTAAATTGGTTTATTTTGCTTTTTCGTGGTTTTCTGTTTTTATACGAAGAATATGCATTACTTTGCTAGACATTTTATTACGGTGAATATTTTCTCGGAAACCTGCACCGAGAGTTTCTTTAGACTCACGTTAAACGCTGTTATTATATTGTAAAACGTCATATTTAAAAAAATCTCTAATGAACTAACGTCTATTTGGAAATGTTAATTCTACCGAATACAAATATGAATTAATAGCCGGCAATCGTAGTAAAAATACAAAAGTGTTTAAATATTCATGAAACGAAGCAACTTCAAGGGTTGAGTTCTGGCGTCATGAACTTTTAGCGAAGATGTATAAAGTATGACGAGTAAATTTGTTTCAAATCGTGAAATGTGACACTGATAAATCCAAATGACCTGTCATTCGAATAGTGGCCGCAATTTGATAACTGCGCTCTCTGTTCGACGTGCTGAGATTTGCGATAATAATACCACTTGTGTTTTCCTCAACTTTTGGTAGAATTCTTCAAAAAATGACACTTCCTAATTTATCTGCTCCGTAAGGCGATATTTTTATTGTTTTTGTATTTACTTTTTAGTATGATTTTATTTTTAATACAGTAAGTAATATTATATGTGATTAGCTCTTACGGCCATTCTTCCCAATCCTACTGAGCAACGGTTGAGCCGAAATTTTACCCCGACACTGTTCAAATGCACAAATACACTCTTCCCAACGAATTTCTCGATCAAATTTACGATCAATTTAGGATATCAGGGTCAGCAGTTGAATGCAGCAAAATGTTATTTTCAAATAATACATACTATTATTTCAAAGTAACATTTAAGGTTAACCTTTTTTGGCACAATAGATATTACAATTTATGATACGTTTAAGTTTTCTTTATAGCTAATACAATGTTGCAATTAAGTATTTAGTTTTAAATAAGAACAGTATTAAAAAAGAAACATATATTTGAAAACAGTAATAAAGAAATAGTGAATTTAAAGTTGCATATATAAATTCTGGTAAGTTTTAGCAAATCCATTTCGATTTTGTTTTGTATTTTATTAAATATGTTTATTTTTGGCGAAATTTAAACTAAATTTGTGTGACTTTAAGCTCTATAAATGTTATTCAATTTAAATAACTATTGTTAATGAAAGAAATTAGAGTATTCATTAGCAAACCAATTATCAATACAGATTTTTTTATAATGTTAATGCTAAATACTATTAAAATTCTTTGACTTAAAGTTTCTAAAAAAGTACATAATTAACTTAACATTATCTGTGCTCTTTGGCAAAACTGGATTAAGAATCCTAACCAAGGAAATGAAAAATGACAAACATTTGGTTATAAACAATTTACTAAGGTTACTTTTTGTACTTACTGAATAAAATATATTTAATATGTTATTAACTATTTGATGCATCCTCTTCGGGCTGCATCCCTGAGTTTCGTCGTCGGCTCATAAAACTGAGTGATACGT
>JAHDVE020012304.1:0-25388 GCA_022606495.2 Halesus radiatus | reverse complement strand
GAAGGAGAAGGGGACGAGGAAGGTCGGGAAATACCTGGCTATTCAGATCTGGTCACCAAACACTTTTGCCAAAAGCCATTTCAAGCAACGTTTCAATTCTGAATGGTGGTCTTTCACCAGGGCGATACTGAGATTATCTTCCACTCTGGAACGTGCGCAAATATGTTATATATTATTTTTTAAATTAATTAATTGTGAAACAACACAAATTAATTAAATAAAATTTACTTGCGCATGCCGGGATTTGAACCCGCGACCTTCGGATTCGTAGTCGAGAGCCTTACCCCTCGACCATGGAGGCCGTCTATTACAGACGATCTATTTATATTATTATTTTTTTAAGTAAATGAAACACGTTTTTATAATCCACGAATATATTTTATTTTCACTAACCGGTTTCGCTTAACTCAAGCTTCACCAGGATAAATATAATGTAATTATAATTACCCTGATGAAGCTTGAGCTAAGCGAAACCGGTTAGTGAAAATAAAATATATTCGTGGATTATAAAAACGTGTTTCATTTACTTAAAAAAATATCTAATTTATTCTTATAGTTCATTTTTTTTGGGTAGACACACCTTTCCAGCCTTTACGGTCTGCACGCCACTGCTCGGTACAAATGCCAAACGAGTAAAACAACCACATAATGCATTTTTCGCCGCGTGTTTAAGACATTTCCCTCGCTACACAAAAAACCTTTTAAACTTGAAAGAAGTATCTACCCGACGTTCTTATGAAAAGAAGTTGAATGTGCCTCCATTTTTTGTAGTACTTACCTTGGTAGGTAAATACATATACAAGTAGGTACTTAACTGTAAATCCAAATGGAGAAAAAACTTTTTACAGCGGACACACTTTTCCACCTTTATGGCAACTCTATAGCAACGCGCATGCGTAAAGCCAGTTAAATAAAGGAATTTCCAGCGCACGAGTAAAAATGTCTGATTTCAAATAATGATTAAAAAACCACGTGGTTAATGTAAAAAAACTTTTTTTGTTAAAGTGGTGAATTTTAGCAGCGGTTACAGGGGGGGAGAATACCAACATGGTGACAGTTTGTATGACAGGTCTTTCAGTTTTTTTTTCACTTCCCGCGTTGCTGGAATATTAATGCATTTTGAAATATAACGGAGATGATGGAATTACTATGGATGGTTATGCTTTCACGTTTTGAAATGTCGTAAAGAATGCTTCAGTATTTTTGACATAGCTCATTTGTATCCGGAAATCGTAAGATAAAAGTAATACTGCAATACCATTTGTGTGGTTTGAAAGACAATTTTTGACAGATAAGAAAAGATTCATTGAACTTTTAAAGATAAAGGCAAATGTTTACAATATGCAATATTACGGATTAAGTTACGTTCCCACCTTATCTATTTTATGATGTCGTTAAGATATCCCAATGTGGGCGATATTGCCCCCCCAAGGGGTGTTGGAAAGATCCAATAATAACGATAATTGTATTACTTCTATAGCGCCGTTTTCGTGAGAAAATCACCTCAAGGGCGCTTTATAAATAATTTATGTAACATATCACTTAGACGTACGAGTATAACTAATACCTTACAGTAAAAATTTATTACTAATGGCTTACAAGTAAGATTTATAACTATTGACTTACAACTAAGACTTATTATAGCTAACAACTAACTGCTGAGATAACTAGAGTCTTACAACTAACATACATATTTACAATATTACAAATACGTGTTATGATTATCGCCCGTGCTGTAAGTGAGTGGCAAATCATACAAAAGTAGAAGTGTAAGATATAATTTCCCTCAAGGCTTATGTCATCTTTGGGGATGCTGTGTGGCGGGACTTTTAGAGGATTGAAAGGAGTGAACCTGGATCTTGAAGAGACCCATGTTGTAGGAGGGAGGATACACAGAGGCCGGCAGATCATTCCACAGCCGTTGAACACAAGAATGAGTCGTAGAAGCGACCCGTTCGTTTAGCGTGTTTCATGAACGATCAATGACGCTAGTTCCTCGGAGCATCTTCCATTAAAATACCGGTAGAACTGCTTTTCATGTACCTGGTACAAGACAGTACCTACCATTTTATTGTGACAATTCAACTTCAGCATCGCAATATTATTCCCCTATGCGACGGATTCAACATCTGGGGAACAAACACTTCGATGTTGTTGACATATTTGACACAACAATGCTACAGTAAAAGCATGCATTAATTAATACGGTTTTATTCATCGAGTAGAGCTAGGTTATTTGAAACTATTTAACTCTGGATAAAAGCGTCAAATTATGATATTTATTTTTATATTATCTATTATAATAGATATGTACCTTTTCAATGTTATCTGTAAATGTCCATGTAAAAGCCTGTAATGGGCGTAAATAAAGAACAAGGAAAGCATTCCCACCTGACGTCTGTGCTCCAAAGATTGCAATCCGTTTAAGATAGGCGAATCTATCAAACGGACCGCCCGTTTGTGCACAGAGTCAAGGGTTTTGTTCAAGTATTTTGGGGTTCCACACAAAATTCTACAGTAGGGAACACTTGCGATTTGTACAGTACGCCCAGTTTCTATTATTACTATTATTGTTACGATCATAGAGCACAGCACGCCACTGCCTGACGGCCCAATGAAAACATTAAAGCGTCTATGATTACATAGAACAGCGGGGTAAGTAAGTAAACACATATTTTTTAAATAATAAGAATATTGTAATGTTAAAAATAGTTACTACGGCGTGGGTTTTGGGACGGGCCGTGGATTGTGGGAGGTGAGGGTAGAAAAGCAAAGAAAAGATTAATAGGAATTATTACAAGAGGAATAAATAGTTGTTGTATATACTGTACTTTGTATGGAGCAAGGACCACCCAAGAATGCCCAAGGCGAACGGTCACCGAAACTATTAATTGGAGAGACAGGGCTGCCACAGAGGCGGAATAAAATAATTGTGTTTAAAAATAAATTAATCATCGCTGTCACATAATAATAACGTAGTAAAAACATTTTACTTTTTTTACATAGTATTTAATTTTAACAATTGACATAAAGTTAACTGCTCAGCTATACATTCCGGAGCCCGAAGTGTGCCTGGTTTTCAGCAGTGCTTCTAGAAATCAAATAAACTTAAAGTTACATATCTTACATAAAATCTCTACACTTAAACTAACTAACGAATCATCAAGCTGTTGGCTCGCAAGGGCAGGCAGAGAAGACGAACCGCCAAACAACTCGGTCTTGGCGCACACTCCTTGCTTCATTCACATTTATACATTGTCACAAACATTCTCTTCTGTTATTCAAGTATTTGGTTCACTTGATCGTGCCATGTCTTCCTCGGGCATCCCGGACATTTTCTTTCATTCACAGTCGTGTCATATATTCTCCTTATAATCCTTCTTCGTTAATCCGCTCTACATGCCCAAACCATCTAAGCGTCGCTTTCTTAATCTTACTCATTATGCTCACATCAGCCTTGCATTCTTTTCAAATGGTTATACATAGTTATACATAGGTTATACATAGCCTCAGGAATCTCATTTCCACGGCATTCAGTCTACTTTCATTCTTCCTCTGCCAGTTAAATGTCTCGCTTCCATACGTCAGGGTTGGTATCAGCACTCCAGTGTGGACTGCTAGCTTCACTTCTTTGGGCAATCTTTACACTTAAATAAAAATAAAAATCACAAAATCACCAATGTAACAGACGCATATTTCCACATCTGTCCAGTACAACCAACACAAGTATCCATTTAATTATTTATCAATAATTATATTTTGCAGCTGACTGTGCTGTCAACAACCATTCGCTACAGAACTTCTTGAAGCACTGCAGCGATGTCGATGTTCGAATAGATCGTGGTATTTCATTAAAAAGTTGAGTTGAGGAATAACTGTAACTACCCTCAAATACAGCGGTTCGGTGTCTGGGGAGAACAAGAAAATGGCCTCTGGCGTATCATAGTCACGGGACTACTGCTGTTTGTCAAACAGATAGGTAGGAACCAAAAAATAAAACTATCCCAACGACAGTTGAGTCGAACACAGAACTCTTACAGATGAATTGCTGCATAAAGCACGTTCAGTTATTTGACTTACAGTAAAATGTATTTTTTTTCACTAACTCCACACAGGAAACCCTGAGGTATATATTTTCCTTCAGGGCTTATGTCGTCTTTAGGGATTCTGTGTGGAAGGTATTTTTTAGAGAACGGAAGAAGACGAAGATCTTGAAAGGAAAAATGAATGAGGGATAGATAGGAATCTGGGAGTAAGTGAGTCCAGGAGTGACGAACATATTAATCCATCCCTCTCACTAAGGTGTACGGCGATGGGCAGAAAGCACGGCTGGAGAGGTCAAGTAGTTACCATCAATTGATCATACTGTGATTATTGAATGGTTAATTTAACAAATTATAAACTAATAATGTTTAAAGTCAATACGTACGATAATATTGAATTTATTTTTTTATAACTTACTGAAGTTTGTAAACCTCATTGTAATATTTAATAATTGAAGAATAACACATCCCAAATGAAACACGAATCCGAAACCGCAATTGTGTTCGGGTAGAACTTTGCGATCATCATTAGGATAGCAGCCAATAATATGGGATTTAAAATTGGAGGATAATATTAACAAGTCTTGAACTTGAAGTATGATATCGGTGAAGATGGCATAAATTGAACGGGTCTCATTAGCTAAGTTGGTTAAGCGGTTGCCCCGGATAGGTAGAGGTCCTGGGTTCGAGTCCCAGATGCGACTGAAATCTTTTATTTTCTGTTGTTTTTTCGGTTTCGTGGTTCATTTGGGATGTGTTAATATTATGTTCTTCAATGATAATATTGAGTTTTTCTTTTGTTAAAATCGACATTCGTAAAAAATGTCATTCGCTGAATGACAGCTGTCATCCGAGAGAACGGTAACTGCAGTTAAGCAAAAGGTATTTAAGCCTAAGGAAAAGAGCAATGCCTTATTCTTAAAAAAAACCGGAATCAGTCCCCAGAACACGCGTTTAGAGAGCAATTTCAGTGACAAAAAAAAATATTTTCATTTATTTCTTTGAAACACACACATTATTAAACGATAAAATCTAAGAAAGGTTTGACTGCCCAACTGGGAACAAATCCCGTTTTAGGAAGTCAAATTGACAAGTTTAGTTCATATTAAGTGCCATTATACAAAAATAGAAGTGAAAAAAGCTAGTACTGACATAGTATGGTAACATAATATATCTAGAAAAAGTATAATAATTAAGTATAAAAAGATATGAAGAATAGTACAGAAAAAAAACTTATGAACGTACTTCTGAAGAGATGAGAACAACAAATATTATAGAGTAAACAATTATGCATATGTGTTTGATAGGTACTGGTTGGTGCTATAAGGAAAAAATGTATTTAAAATTGAGTACTAAAAAAAGATAATATTACTGAGTAATATTGATAAGATTGAGTTACGTATCACTCAATAGTTTCCTACTTCGTAGGTAGACAGATAGAACAGAAAGTAGTTTGGGGATTGTGGCAACCCTGTCCCTAAAACTTTGATGTTATTCATTCATCCGTAGGTCCATTAAATACCCGGACGGACCGAACCTTAGGAAATAATTCGTGGCGCACGATTCGTCATTTAGTAGGGCAAGCCCTGCGTTCACTGTTCACGTTAAAAATGGGATAGATTAATAAAACACGAGTACCTACCTCCACGGTGGATATAATATCAAAGAAAGTACCTTTCTAGCAAATAAGTAGACCTAAGGAAAAAAAAATATGTATTTCTATTTATACGTTCTCCAACATTGGAGAGTGAATCCCTTTTTATTAAACCCTTCCCTCACCCGGCTAGAGTATTCCTCAAGCTCCGGTGCTGTACATTCATGCTGTATCACTGGCGGTTCGTGGCACATCTCATTGGGAATTCAATCGGAGATTAAAAAAAGTAGTAAAAAATGTTGTTATCTATAAATCCTATGTAGGTATTTCGATAATTATTCACATTTTTCCCTAGATCTAAATGAATTTTATCACATCACTGCACCAGAGATTAACGACCTGGCAACAAAATGCAATTTGGCGATTCATTTAAGCGTCTGTGGCTAATAAGTATAATGTAGTAGATTTAAAAAATAAATAATAATTAATATTAATTATTATTTATTTTTGCCGGCTGTAATGGGCGTATCATTTAAAATGATACGCCCATTACAGCCGGCAGACCACTGGACTTTTTTTTTTACATGTATACCGCACAAGAGTCCAACTGCTCCAAACCGTCTGCAGCCAGTGAGACTATGGCATCCCCAATTGGGGAATGTTGTGAGGCTGAAGGTATTGGGGAGGGGAATAGAAGGGGAAGAGGAAGGTGGGGAAATACCTGGCTATTCAGATCTGGTCACCAAACACGGATAAAACCAATTTCAAGCAACGTTTCAATTCCGAATGGTGGTCTTTCACCAGGGCGATACTGAGAGTATCTTCCACTCTGGAACGTGCGCAAATATACTATATATTATTTGTAAATTTATTAATTGTGAAACAGCACAAATTTATTAAATAAAATTTACTTGCGCACGACGGGATTTGAGCTCGCGACCTTCGAATTCGTAGTCGAGAGCCTTACCCCTCGACCACGGAGGCCGTCATGTATATATTAACAAACAAAAAATCTTGGTTTATCGACAAAACATTTTTTTCTATTGCGTTGGATAAATACTTGAATATTTCAATTATTTTATTCAATTCACAAATGTACACCTAAAATATGAACTCCGTGTTTAGTATATTTACAGAGGTATTGAAATAATTAGAGACATGTTAAATCAGTTGACAGCACCGGCAAGGGGTAACAAAAAATGGGTAAGATTCATGAAATGCGAGTGCCTACCTACGCGGTGGGCATTAAATCAAAGCAAGTACTTCTCTAGGCAGGCCCTAGTTAAAAATGGGATAGACTTGCCCATATGGCCATCGTTACTGGACTTTGAATAATCGAAGCGACTATATTGTGCGTAGGTCTGTTCTTTAATGAGTATGAACTTTACAACTAAACGATGGACATTAAAATGAATCGACCATTCTTTGTGAAACAATAAGAAATCAGTTAAAAATGTGGTTTTCAAATTGCGGCCGTTTTGCCCAACTTTTCGAATGATCAATCAGAGGCACCGATCAGCAGTCTTTTGTCGAGCATTCGCCCTGTTTGCCTGTTTCCAACCATTTTTTTTTATCATAAATTGTCTATGGAGGTACTAGCCCACGTTCGTAGACAATAAAATAGTGCCCGCCCACTTTCCTAGACGTTCATTTGACATTTGACGTTTCTCTTTAGTGAAAAACAAGACAAAACGTAGCTTATAATAACAAAATCAGTTAAGTTCTCTTCAGTTTTATCCAAACATACAAAAAACATGTTTTGACATTCGAAAACGAAAATAAATCTTTGTCATTCAATATTGAACCGCGATAAATAGATCGCGAACGAATAATCACGTCTGACATTTCACTGACATTTGTTCACCCCGTTGACACGTTTTATAACTAGTCCTCTGTTGAGGGGAACTTAATCCACAAAAATTTATATCCTAAATCGATCGACAATTTCTTTAGGAAGAGCGTATTTGTACATTTGAACAGTGTTGAGGCAAAATTTCGGCTCAACAGTTGCTCAGTAGGGTTGGGAAGAACGGTCGCTAGTGTTGCAACTGTAGCTACCTGCTAAACTGGCCACCAAGATTGACTATTTTGACAGCCGTCAAACACCAGAAGTACGGCTACAGTAGTGACATTTAAATTTTATATACATTCGCCGGTTTTCCCTAATAGCACTATTATATTCCCGTTGTTGGGTTAGATTGGACTATCTCCCTTTGTTCTGTATTCAATTCATATTATTTGTTATCTCTTGCTCTAATTTATATTGTGTAAATTTAATCACAAGCTTTCATAAAAGTTATAGAAATAAATCAACTCTTGTTAAACATTGGTGAGTCGCTTCATTAATCACAGATCCTAACACACGCTCTTTTGATTAATCCGTTATATTTAATATAAATACACTCAACTTACATGAATCTGTCAACACATTTGACGGCCTCCATGGTCGAGGGGTAAGGCTTTCGACTACGAATCCGGAAGTAGCGGGTTCAAATCCCGGCATGCTCTCAAGTAAATTTTATTTAATTAATTTGTGTTGTTTCGCAATTGATTAATTACAACAAAAATAGCATATTTGTGGCACGTTCCAGAGTTGTAGATACTCTCAGTATCGCCCTGGCTTTATCCGTGTTTGCTGATCAGAAGACCTCCTACAACATGGGTACCCTTTCCTATCCTGTAAAATACCCTTCACACACCATCCCCAAAGATGATATAGGCCTTGAGGGAAATTACTTATTATTGTGTGGACTTACTCTAAATAAAAACCAACCCCCACTCCCACTACCCTCACCTAATAATGTCTAGTTATTTCCTGTACTTGTTTAATTTAAGTTAGTTTTAAGAACGCTAGTGAATGACACGGATGTGTCGACACCGGCAGCAAATAAATCAAATTAAGTAACAAATGTACACAGCGGACAAAACTACTCAAAACAAAAAGGATAAAATGAATTAAGTTCAATTTCTTGAAATTGAATAAATACCTAGAATTTCTATGGAATACAAACAATGGGAATGATAAAGTTCATAGAAATTCCAACATGGCCGCCTCAGTGGCATGTTTTGTTCAGTTCCTGCATATTGTGGCAAATCACATGGCGTGTCAAGGCAGTAGGCACCTACGTAATAAGCAATAATAAAAGTCAAAAACCTTTAGCCCCTGCTTATTGTAAAAACTATCAACATTATTATTATTACTCTCTGCAATACGCTGCTATAACATTCTTGTACTTACCTTACCGTGTAGTATCCACTCTGTTGTGGGAGTGGGCTCCAAACGAATACATTATACCCAAAACACATCTATTATGCAGGTAATACGAAGTTAAACATACTATTATTTCAAAGACAAAACATTATTTTATGTTTTTTTTACGCATAGGGGAACCTAAAAGAATATTAATTAAAGATACGAATTCTTTTGGATCTACAAAAGGCTTAAGCTGAATGAAAGTAAAACTGATTTTTTGTGGATTACATCACCCAGAAAATAGCATTTAATTGACAACAGTAAAATAACACTCTGAAGTGGATATTATTCAATCATTGTAGAAAATAATATTTACATAACCTACATGAAATACGAAAACGGAAAAAAATGACAGAAAATAAAAAGATTTCAGTCGAATCTGGGACACGAACCCAGGTCCTCTACCTATCCAGGGCAACCGCTTAACCAACTTAGCTAATGATACGAGTTCAATTTATGCCATCTTCATCGATACCATATCTCAGATTCAAGATTTGTTAACATTATTCTCCATTTTTTATCCCATATTATTGGCAGCTATCTTTATAATGATTACAAAGTTCCAAAGGAACACAATTGCAAACTAGAGACAGTGTCTTCGGATTAATATCCGATTTTTATTAATATAAGACATCTATTGACTTTTTATAAAAATCTAACGAATATATTCAATTCTTAATTATTAATTATTTTTATTGGGATTTAAAAACCTCATTTTAATATTTAATCATTGTTGAAAATAATATTAACATAACCTAAATGAAATATGAAAACGAAAAAAATGACAGAAAATAAAAAGATTTCAGTCGCATCTGGGACATTGTTTATTCGGATATTATTCCTTTAAAATCAGTTCGTTTTCTTGGTGTTTACTTAGACCAAAATATTGTTTCAATGAATACTCAGCTTGGCAATACGGTAAAGTCTAGTGTATTTTTACTAAGACAATTGAAATCCACAAGAAGTTGTCTCCGAACAGATTCTGCTAAGACTCTAGTAGTATCCAGATTGGACTACTGCAATAGTTTGTATGCTGGTCTGCCTAATGTACATTTGAACAGACTGCAAGGAGTGTCCAACACAGCAGCTCCTCTAGTATGCGGTGCCACCAAATACTGTCACATCACTCTTCTTCTACGTGATTGCCTACACTGGCACAGTCACGGAAAGAATTCACTTTAAAATTTGTCTTACGGTATACAACGCACTAAGCGGGCTTTTACCTGATCTCTACGTGAGGGACAATCTTACTCAGATGTAACTCACGCTCAGGTCAACCAAGTCTGATGCGTCGAACAGACTGGTTGAACCCTCCCGTACGAATTCTGCTGAATCTGGGGACAGAGCTTTCAATGTACTTGGTTCACATTCTTGGAATGACCTTCCATTTAGAAGTTTGAGGTCAGAAAGAATTTTCGAAACCTTTAAGAAAAGTCTAAAAACATATCTATTTAAAAGGAGCTACAAACTTTAACAGGGTGTAAAGCGCCCTTGAGGTGATTTTAAACGGCGCTATAGAAAAATTGACAATTTATTTATTTTAATAGTAATTGTCATCTATGGCAAAACCAATCCACTCACTTTGTCTTTGAAATGTGTTCTTCACATTCAAATGTTTTCACATATTTGCGTTTGACAGTTCGTGTTAAAGAAACAGTGAAAAACATCATAATTCGTCTATTTATGTTTAAAAACACACATATTTTATCAATTCAAAAAAGGAGAAATGCCAACTAGAGTCAGATATATGCGGAAGAATTGGCTCCTAAGTAGAAATACCTTATATTAGGCGCTTACCATATATCAATATGTTGTTATAAAATTAAGTAACAAATGTACATTGTGAATAAAAAAATGTACAGAAATTGTTACAAAAAATACTTAAAAAATATATGTTCTTATAGATCAGCAAACACCGATTCAGAATATATAATTTTTGTTATTTAATAATTATATGTAGAATTTATAAATCGTTATTTAAAAGTGAATAAAAAAATCATCTCATCGAAATACTTTCTTTATGTTGGTACAATTGAATTTGGAACGTCTGACGTCAAGTGCGCATTCTGTTTTTTTGAATTAGTATGGAAATTTTTATTTGTCTTGTATTTTGTTTTGTATTTTTAAAACATATTTTTTTTAGTTTTGGCGAAATTCAAACATAATTTGGGTGACTAAGCTCTATATAAAAAGTTATTATTAATGAAAGAAATTACAAGATTAATGAGCAAAACAATGTTAATGCTCAATACTATTATTATTCCTTCAGTTAAAGTTTGTAAAAGCGTAAATAACTTTCTTACTTACGTTTAGTTATGGTTTACTATGAATAGAATATAAAATTGTGTACGGTAAAGCTCATCCTTGTTTTTACGTTTTGCATTCTAACCTCAAAACAGAACAAAACCGATCAGCCATAGATTTGGAGCGTTTTGGCGCGCTCTGAAAAATTGAAACTTTGAACATTATTATAACTATGAAAAAAACTTTAGAAAAAAAACTTTAGAAAAAAAAAAAATATATATATACTGATGTTTAAGTTTGAACGTCATTATTGAAAAAATAAAATAAAAATTGGACTGGAGTTCCTTATTGTAGTTTAACAGGATAAGATTTTCTCACGAAAACGGCGCTATAGAAGTAATCCAAATATTATTATTATTATTATTTGAAGAAGAAGAACAATGGTATAATTTTGATCTGTGAATTTGATTTAATTTTTTATTTATGTAACATCTATAAAATTCGACTTTACATGTAATTATCTTCCTTATTAAACATATTCACTCGGACCGTTGTGATTTTTAAACATACTTTGATTTTCCTATCAGCCATCTTTGTGTTGGTATTTTAAACTTTTCGAACGATCGCAGCGCACTTATTTTTCGTCTACTTTTAAATGTCAGACTATATTCGGTTACCTACAGATTGTACCAGTAAGTTCCCGTCCGATTCCAGGGGGTCAAGTCTGTGCCTTTTGCGTTAGCTAACGCAAGTTAAATCGACAATAAATAACACATTTTGACAGTTTAGTAGTCGGTATCGCGCTAACACCTTAAGTTTTCGTTTACGTTAAGAGATAAATCCGCAACGCAAACGGAAGAAATGTCGCTGTGTTTATGAAAACTCTACAAATGTGTTGTTTTTGTCCGATTTAACTTGCGTTAGTTGACGCAAAAGATACAGACTTAGGACCCCTGAACTTGCAAAGCGAAGAAAGGCGAGGCAAGGCGAGCGCGGCTGTTACACTCCCGCCAAGAGTGTAAAGCCTTCATAAAATGGTACCTGTTTTGGCATCTTAAATGCATAATTGTCACATAATTGACTACCCACCCCTCCCTACCCGATCCGATTCCTATTGTCACTGGAACAAGAAAGGGACGAAGTTCAGTTCGATCTCTAAGCTCGTCGCGGGATGACAAGGGTGTTCCCCGCCGCGATTCGAAGCAGCTGGCCAATTCTGGATTAGTGAAGTTTTCAGTGAGGTGAATTAAGTGCTAAGAGGATATCCACGAACCAAGATAGGCCTATTAAATTTCCGTGGCGTCCTCCTGTGTTTCTTTCAGTCCTTCCTTCACCTCTTTTTTCTCATATGGTTCTCCAGATTAACTTCGCCGCCAGTCCAGAATTTGGGATTCTTTCAGAGCTATCGAAACAGTAGCATTCATAAAAATTAATTTGCATTTGATTATTCAGCATTAGCTGTGACCTCACATATTATTACTTCATAGACAAAAAGCAGTCATAGTCATTACACAGTTCAGTCACGCGAGGTTTGTTCAGAATTAAATTACGCAGGTTTTATGGGACATTGTTATAAATGTACAACAAGGAATATATAATGTCTTGTAACATCTGACGATATAGAAAGCTTCCTAACAATGTATGTTCTTCACATACCCGGTGTGTTGTAAGTTATGGTCATAAGTAATTTTTATGCGTCATTCGTCACTTTTATGCAGAAAACGCGAATTCCTCCATTTTCACGCAAATAACGCGAAAATCGTAAATTTCACATTTTGAATTTCGGTTAAATAACCGCGAAATGTCGTATTTTTCAGGAAATTGTATTATAAAATAAGAATTTAATATTGTACGTTCTAAGTATTACTATGTCTTTGGTCTTGATAAGCTTGAATATCCATAAAATGGAAGGCAGCTAACTTTACTGTCGAAAACGCCGTGTACTGTCACTCATTTTCCAAATTTTTGCAACACCAATTTCGTTGCAAAATATTAAAAAGGAACATAACACGAATTTCGTTGCAAATTTTCAAAAAAGAACATAACGTCAATTTTGTTGTAAAATATCAAAGAGAAACAAAACCAATCTTGTTGCAAAATATCAAAAAAGGAAAATTACACCAATTTTGTTGCAAAAATTCCACTGTTTTTAGAAATTTACTATTATTATTATTGCAGTTTGATTGTTGATATGTTAAATATTTGAAAACTCGCCAAAACTTCAGACACCGTACTCTCAAAACATAGGTTTCTTTTGGATTACATGAGCGATTTGTTAATGTGTGGGGAATATTTTGAACTATGACATTACAAAAATGAGTATGTTTCCTTCAAATATTGTTAGAATGTCATTGATAAATATTAAAAATAATGCAGGTCCCAAGCGAGAACCCTGTGGAACTCCACAGGGGGTGGGAGATTATTTCCATCGGAGCCTCCTTGTGTGAAGTAAATATTAAAAAGTCGACTAGCAGTCGAACGGATATAGATCGATATTTAAAAAAAAATATATATATTGTTAAAAATCCAGAATCTTTATGCGACTGTGACGATTGTAAATTAAAGTGGACATGGTGTTTCTAGCAAAATTACTCTCTTTTTTTCGTTCGCGGAAAAGGGAGGCAATGCCCTTTCATGCCCTGTATCTTCAATTATTTTAAACTGTTCAAACATGTCATACTTTAATACGTGGTAATCAAATAAACATGACCTCATCCTCAATCAAGATAAAACATTAATTTCGGTAATGGATTAATTAAATGTTACATGGAATTTTCGAGCGGACATGCAAAAGTAAATTTAACATCCATTTTTATGTAATACCCTCATGAAAAGACACTAGCTTGTTCATAAAATATGTGTCACATAACACTAAAAGTTGGGGCTTATATATAAAAAAATAAAGTACGGATTCAATTAACCATGAATTGTAATCTAAATTATTTGTGCTGACAAGGCAGTAGCTATCGTGGAAAACACTTTAAAGATTTTTGTTATTGTTGAAATTAACGTTCGGCACCTATAAATACACACTTCACAGGGGCGGCACCACGACCTCATATGCATACCACCAGCGGCGTACATAGAGTTTTTATTCAAGGTAGGCAGTAGGAAAAACAGCGAATTGATTGATATTAAAAAAAAAATACCCCAGACCTTTCGTTCAAGCTTTCGCTAAGAATGGCTAATGGCTGTTGGTTGGGATTGCCCAAACCACTTAAAATATTAAAATATCCGCTTTATTTATGCATATTACGATCGAATTACTGGATATGTAACATTTTCTAATTTTTACCGCCAAATAAGCACAGACAGTAATGTATATTTTTAAATAAAGCCAACGTTGCTTGAAATTGAAACGTTGATTGAAATGGCTTTTAGCCGTGTTTGGTGACCAGATCTGAATAGCCAGGTATTCCCAACCTTCCTCTTCCCCTTCTCCTTCCCCTCCCCAATACCTTCAGCCTCACAACATTCCCCAATTGGGAATGCCATAGTCTCACTGGCTTCAGACGGCTGGGAGCAGTTGGGACTCTTGTGAGGGATTCATATAAAAAAAAAAAAAACATGATATTACTATTATTTTGTTAGTGAAGTTGTACTAATTAATAGATATACCAACAGATGGCACTGATAGCTACATTTACTAGCATTGCTAAAAGGCACTGCTTTTCAGACACTAACCCAAAGGCGTCGTCCCTTGACACGCATTATGCTCACATATACAAATGAATGTATAGAATAGAGTCAACATTTGAATATGATGTATACGTTATTTTGCATATTTAGTTCCTGTCTTTACGACGTTATAGTGGTGAAGTCGGGGTGGCGCGCGCGGAGTCGCGTTTCGTGTTTTTGAAAGAGTAGATTGATTTCTTGTAATTATTTTATAAATTTTAATATTATTTATACAATTTTCATGCGAATAAGGTAGGATCGATAGTGCCTATATGGACGGCACGCCTCTGCACACGACATGGCAGAACAGACGTGTTGGCTCAGCATAGCAAGACACGGGGTATGGTGCTGCTAAATAAAATCTCTCTTGATATCTTCAACATAAACCTTGAAGGTTTCAAGAGCCATACAGATATGTCTATTAATTTATGTCATTCTGATTTTTTTGTTGAAATGTATTTTTGTATCTTTGTTACTATTCATGTGTTAAGTAAACGTTATACAAAAAAAATAATCAAACAGATTCATAGAAAAGGTTATGTTTGTTCACACTGAATTAATTTAATCTGGAGGTCGCGAATTCGAATCCTGGGGTGCGAGAGTAAATTTTATTTAATTAATTTGTGCTTTTTCACAATTAATTAAGTTAAAAATAATATATAGTATATTTGCGCACGTTCCAGAGTGGAAGATACTCTCGGTATCGCCCTGGTGATTTACCACCATTCAAAATTGAAACGTTGCTTGAAATGGCTTTAGCCGTATTTGATGACCAAATTTGAATAGCCAGGTATTTCCCCACCTTCCTCTTTCCCATCTCCTTCCCCTCCCCACTACCCTTAGCTTCGCAACATACTCCAATAGGGGATACTATAGTCTAAATGACTCCAGACGGTTGGGATCAGTTGGGACTCTTATGAGGTATTCACATAAAAATAAAATCGAAAATTTTGGAAAAACTTATTGAATTTTATAAACCTCATTGTAATATATTTTTAATCATTGAAGATAATATTAACACAGTGTTCCATGTTTATCATTTGTCTATACTTGACATTATTATTTTTTAGTATTCTATATATTCCTGGTGAATAAAGCATCGCTTTCGAAAATCTGTGTATATTAATAAAGTGGTGAATACAAAGTAATTTTTCAATTAATTTATGTCGTTTTTAATGTTAAAAAACTCAAGGAGCAAATAAAGTAGGTACGCCGTCAACTCAAATGCTCCGGGCCGCGGCGGCCGCTGTGACTCCGTTTATTGAGTTCGTTCGTAATCGGAGGGATTCGGGCGACATCGACAACGTTCCCACTTCATGCGCGGGAATAATATTTTACACTGGTTTTGCAAGGAACGTATTTATATACATCAATGATTTGCACAGCTTTTCTCTTCAGAATTTCTAGGTCACCTAATTTCACTTCACAACTTTAATTCCATCACGAATAGAGGAGAATTTATTTTAAAAAAAAATCTCAATTAAGAAAAGACACCATATTATAGTATGAAATTATTATATTAATTTCAAATAGGAAAAAGGTCTTAGATAACAGAGTAGCGAAGCCGAGGAGTAAAGCTAGCTTTACACGATACTTTTTTTTTTCAACTTTCTTCTCATATATTTTGATTTTTATTATTATTATAATTTTTTTTTTTTTTTTTTAATTTATATTATTGTATTCATTTCTCTTTTTATATTGTATATATTTCATGTGATATGGCAGACTGGGTTTGCACTACCCACCCAGTCCTGCTGGATTAAAAACTCAAATAATAAATAAATTTCCCCACCGATCCCCATTTGAAAACCATATGGGGCCCATATGAAACGAAAAGATTTTCATACAGATTTAATTTCCTTCAAATCGACCCCTTGGAATAAGAAGGTTCAATCTGACATGGCAATATTATGCGATAATGAGCTTTAAAGTTGCTCTCCTTAGAGCACATTGTCAAATGACATTGCTGTGTCTGATCGAACCTTGTTATTCCAAGGGGTAGAAATGTGGATTAAACGTCTTACAATCTGGCTTAATATGCTTATATAAAATTATTTACAACAATCTCGAAACCACTCATTGTCCAAGTAGTATTCACTAGTGGTGGGCGAAGCGGCTCGGTTTAGTGAGCCGGATCACTAAATCAGCTCTCTGTAAAGACAATCCACATGAACACTGGACGAAAAAAGTATCATGTAAGAGCGTCTTAACCCTTTGAACCCTAAGGCGTTCATTGTATCAGCACCATATCCCTGAGCTCCTGAGCAATTTTTGACCAATAAATAATATTTGACTAAAAACGCAATTTCGATCAATAATCAATTGTTAATTAGAAAACCATTTTTTAGTTCATAATAATTGCAGACTTCCGGTAGCAAAAAAAAAAATTATGCCTTCAGGGTATTTGCCTCGCCAAATCAGGCCGGTTTACCGGCCTATAGGGTTCAAAGGGTTAATGACGTCTTTAGGAGGGCCAAGGGAGCGAGGGAGAGGGTATGGTGCGGGTGGACGCGAACCGTCATTCAGACGAGCCGAATCACCGAACCAGTACACTACAAAGAGCTGATTTAGTGATCCGGCTCACTAAACCGACCCACTTCGCCCATCACTAGTATTCACACGAATGCTCCTAATATACGCCATTTAGGGAAACATAAAACATTATCTTGAGCTATTTAATAACAATATCGCCTATTTCAATCCAATGTCTCGAATGTGTAGATTGTACAATCAAATAGAATGTGACCATATAGACATATTTATGAACAGCCTGGCATATACCATATAAAAAGCAAACTAGCCATCTTCTAACATATCATGGAAAACAGTGATGTTATTAGAAATACAGTAATTTGCTTCACCCCTTTCCTCTCTATCTATATTAAATTTTTTTTTATGTTACCTTATGGTGATCAATTTTCTTTTTAATTCTCTTTATGTACCTTCAATTGTGCTTTATGTTCTATATCCCTTTTTTATTATTCAGCAACTCTACTAAGTGATAACTGAACTAAAAACTATGCACGCTGTGAACATTTTTGAACCGATTAATAAAACTTACGCACTTCCCAATGCTAATTTTATAAATATGAACGTGTTAATATTCTGTAAATGTTCCAAAACAATAAATAAATTTGCAGACATACGTAGAATTATATTGCCATTAAAGAAGAAATAATAATTTGGAACGGTACCTAATCGTCAACACCTTAGATTAATATAATCGCAGATCATAATAGAAGTATCTGTCACATGTAAAAAAGATATACCTTTTTAAAATTATTTTCAATACATTCCGTAATAAACACGCAACACTTCCATATAATACGTTAAATAAAAAAGTGCGCCTCACTGTAGAATTTGGCAGCCACCTTTGGTCAAGAGCCCCAAAATATCTGAAAATAAAACTCTTGACTAGATTAGCCTATCTTAACGAACAGACTGCAGTATTTGGAGCACAGACGTCAGGTGGGAATGCTGTCCTTGTTCTACCGGTATTTTAATGGATGATGTTCTGAGGAACTAGCATCATTGATCCCTTCGGCACCAGTGCATAGTCGAGAAACACGCCAAACGCGCGCCCAACATTTGCACACGGTTGACATTTGTCACATGAGAACGAGTCGCTTCTACGACTCGTTCTTGTGTTCAACAGCCTGGCTGTGGAATGCTCTGCCGGCCTGTTTCCTCCATCCTACAACATGGGTCTCTTCAAGTTCACTCATTCCTCTAAAAGACCGTCCATACAGCATCCCCAAAGATGATATAGGCCTTAAGGGAAATTATTTCCCTCAGGGCCTCCTGTGTGGAGATACTGTAAAAAAAACTTTAAAAAAAATGACAGCTGTCAAATATTGCACGCCGAACTGGACGAAAATCAGTATAAAAAATAAAACAAGTCCTATTTTCCATATCGAATCCATACGTAAAGACGACCAGTAATATGTACGAAAAAAAGTATCGTGTAAAACGCCCATAAAGCTAGAATAATAATTTTAAGTTTGACAGTACCTACCTCACTAGGTAAATAAAAACCCGTTCTGATGTGGTATTTCCACGACAATACATTCGTGTATGGTTAGGTCATGATGGAGACATCACATTATAAATAATCTAATCTAGACAAATTTAAAGACAGACAATCATGCCATTCTTTAAAAACAAACCAATATAAAAAACGTAATTTCGACTTCACCGATTTCAGGTGGGTGCTCAAATTAATTCAATCTGTTGATCTTTTTATTATTTTCGCATCGTGAAAAAAAAACATTTCGAATAAGACTCATCTCAATGATTATTCCGGACATTTTTTTCTGCAATACTTGAACCCACGCAAACGTCTACTTGAAATCATAACTTTGTCAGACAAGTTTGTCGTAGCATTATTTGTGGAAGCATAGATAATTTAAATAAGAGAGATAGCCCGTGAATCATTATTAGTGTGGAACTGCGCGCGCAAGTGTCACCAGCATCGTTCACACCCATACTACTGCAAATCGCATCTCGCATTTGGTTTCTAACTAAACGACTAATGCACAAGTTGTATTGCAGCGCTTTGATAGTCCGTACAGTAAGTTTGTAACTTTATGTTAGAATTTACTCATTGTGAATGCTGCAATTTAATATGCAACTTACCTCAATTTATTGTACCATTCTATGCCCATCAAATGTCAAAGTTATAAAATGCAATAACTGCATTATTTTATTGAAAAAGTATACAATACATTATGCATTGCACTCCAAAGAGTTAAAAAAACCCATTGCGGGATCACATGCAGAACCTGCAGTACAGTTTTTAGAAACAAACATACTTAATATTTAAAATACATAATTAACTTCCACAGTACATTTACAATACATAATTTGCATTTGTAATAGAGACATATCACTAGTAAATTATAAAATAAGTGGATATAATTTTTGAATATCCATACGCGGCGAGCGCTTGTAATCGACTGAAGCCCGTGTTATCTCAATGTAATCAATTGGCCTTTTTTATGTTGCCCATATTTCCAAACATCGATGTTTATTCCATTTATATATACTCAATGATCAAATATGAAAAGGAATTCTTGCCAGTTTTAAATAGAAACAAAAACAATAAAAATGTTTGAGTTCTTGTGAACCGAAAACCAGTTTCAAAATTCAGTTTTATAAAAATTTATTTCAAAGTGTTTTCATTTTAAACCGACCATTGTTGTTTGCACTTCAAATTTGAACAGAAATAACAAAGAGAATTAAAAAAATTTGACATTTATGCAAACATATTTTAACATAAGCGAATGTACAAAAACGTTATTTATCTCAAAACAACAGATTTCGACTTGCATTTTAACGCCGGGCCATCGACAAATCAGATATATTTAGATCCTTCGAACCCCGAGATTCTGCAATAAAATCTTACGAGTAAAACACACCTTGGCCTATATACATGTTACAAACAAATTCTATCCTGCATGTTTCTAATACATGTATTGCCTAGAAAAAAATACGGCTGTAAAAAGGTTTTGAAATCATTAATTTGATATTTAAGAACTTATCTCGGATTTGGTTTTGTACAATGTATTTTGTACATAATAAAATATGTTTTAAGTCTAATAACGGCGTTTTTAATAGTGTGGAGTGTATTTTTAAAAAGGTGTTACTGTGAATTTTAAAATATATGTTTCGAAAACACCTCACTATAAGAACCCGTGCTGAGGTAGGCGTACGTATAAGTGTACAAGTATAGATGTAAGTGATAAGTATGATTCGGATATAAGATCTTAGATAGAAGAAGATAAATGCAATAATAGCTACTATCGGACAAGTTTCATAAAATAAGAGCATATTACGTGGAAGGAGATGGAATGGACTGTTAAGTAAACACATTATTTTTTATGTGTTGAGATATGTTTGGTTTGGTTTTACCTTGATTTTTGATCCAGTCTGTGATATGAATTACGAAATTAATTTTAGACATTGCATTTATAGTCAATAGATGTTTCAGAGCTGTGGGCATGCAATCATAAAGTTTGATTGCATATTAATACAAGTGTCTTTGCCAGTGTGAGGTGTGTGCTATTTGGAATATTCAGGGTTTTATTTGTTGAGGATCTGGTTTTTAATGTGTTTTAAGGTTGAATTGGAATGTGAAGTTTGCATCGGAAGAGGTGTAGTAATACAGATTTGGCATAAAGTTGTTTTATTGTCGTGACATCAAGTGATTTGAAAATTTTAATAGAGTCTGTTTAGAACGGTACTTTATGATGATATAAAAGGATGAGTTTAATTGTCGCTTTTCATATATTCAGAATCGGCGTTTGCCGATCTATATGAATACATATTTTTAAATCTCTTATATTTTTCACTGGAGTTCCTTGTTATGACCCCGAAGTTCTGAAAGTTTGAAAAATAAAACACTATGTTAGAAGCGACGAAGCAATTTCTACATTGTCACAAGAAATATGTGACCATTCTCTAATTTCGGGGACATTTCATTCACTTTTAACACTTGGTTCAAGAGTAATGACATAAGTACCTACTCCGAATAAAAAAAGAAAGATAGCGAATGAATTGCCACATATCTCTGAGGTTGAAGATTCCTCGATAGTTTTAACGTAACCATTTCATGTTGTAGTGTTAATTTAAAACGATCACGCACGAATTAAATCATTAAAACAATAAATTAATTTGGTTGTCACCTAGCTGACATGACATGAGCAGCATTAGTGAACTTCTGGGACCTGTCAGAATGCGTCAATTTACGAACATGGTAAATTAATTTATGTCATTTACGAACACACCACTCAAATGTCAGATTCTATCAAGGATTCTACGCATCATGGGAATGTATGGGTAGCGCTTCAAGGTTATCATAAATTATGAGGTGATTTATTTACGTGAATACCGCACCCAACAGTCCGGAGACAGTGGGTATATGACATCCCCAATTGGGGTGAGGCTGAGGGATGGGGATGGGAAGGTGATGAGGGAGAGGAAGATTGGAGAAGCAGTGGGCTATTCAGATTTCGGCACCAAACCCGGCTAAAGCTACTTCTACGTTTCGATTCTAAATGGTGGTCTTTCATCAGGGCGATACTGAGAGCAATGGAGGTTTTATCTAAAGTGCGGTCTGTGCAGTGAACTCCAATAAAAAAATTACCACAGTTAAAAATAGCGCGTTATTCATATTCCGTGCTAAAAAAATCACCGTCCGTATTAACGCTGCACGAGAGCGATTCTGAAATGAATCCCATACATGCAATATGAATTCTGCAACTATGAAACTTTCCGTTCTAAGAAAACAAAAAACTAAATCGTTGCGCTTTAGCGGAAAACCGTGGAAACGTGCAAACCATAGGAATCTGTTAGCTACCCGGGTGCGCAGCGACTATGGGATTTTGTACGGCATATTGTTTTGCAAGAATCAATAGATTTTGTTATTTAATTATCATGTTTTAAGTTGTTTTTAAAATAAGTTGCTTAATTAAATTGTTACTATTTATTTTTAAAAATTTCTCTTGGGTAAATTGTCATTTTCGTATTTGAAATATTTTTTTTTATAATCTGCTATATTCACTGGTCACTGATGGTTTAATGAATCGTCATATTGTACGTTGTTGCCAGGTCGCTAATCTCTGGTGAAGTGATATGATGAAATTCCTTTAGATCAAGGGGAATCATATGTATAATTATGGAAACGACCAATATACAATTTATAGATGAGGGAATTGTTTTCTTCTTTTAATCTCCGATTGAACTCCCGATGAGATAAGCCACGAACCGTCATTAGTTGCCAAAGTAGGGATTTTTTCCTGAGATTCATAATTACAACAAAGTTTAACTTGCCCACCGATAATGTTTAGTTATCGAAATTGTTATTAACATGGCAATGCTAGACCCCCAATATTGGACAGAGGGCTCTCGAAATAGGTAATTATTTTCAGATCGTCAGCCCATCTCACTAATGTACAACCTCTGCCTATATTTCCTATCCGACGATATATAAAAAAAAATTATTGACAGCATTGCTGTCGAAACATGTAGAGATATTTATTTATTTTTATAAAAGTGGTGTTAACAAAGCATATTTTTAATTATTTAAAAAATAATTTAGACTGGTACCAAAAATTTCATGGCCCTGGCTTGAGTCAACAAGTCTCGACATTCTGCACAGTGGAGAATGGTACTCATAATTAGTAGAGTGTTGATGAGGAAAAGCAATTTATTGTTTCTTAGTCTACGGCAAGGGATGTTGAACTGGATGAGTTGCAACAAAGGAGGTGAGTTAATAACACAATTATTTTAATTGTGGCATAATTTTATTGTATGTGTATATTTTTTCATCTTTTTCCTTTTATAATGTTTTTTTTCTCTTTCTTTCTTCTCTTTCTTTCTTCTCTTCCTTTTAAAATAATAGTTTTAGTATATTTTTTCTTGCAATTAAATTTCAATGTATATCATGGTGACCATACATGTTTACTACATTATAATTTAATGAATTGGCTGGAATTAGATTAATAGGTACCATGTTGGTACCCAATTCGTAGAAACGTTAATGTAAATTGTTCTCTTAATATATAATCTGTGTGCTATTTTTTTTTAAATTATTAACCTCAACACAGGCTTGTCAAGTGAGGTTAAAAATTCTAACGATCAAAAAGATACAATGTAAAAAAACAATAAATAAATAAATATTTTAAAAAAAGCAAATGTGATCAAAGTCTTTCCTACGCCTTTCTAATGAAGAAATGCTTATGGATTGTTAAAATTGACTAATATTGTAATTACAACGAGTAGTTCAATCACTTTAATCAATATGGCGGTGTTTTTAACAATTAATTTGACGTGGAGGTGGCCTTAGAGGAAGGCGAGAATGATAATTGTTGTAGCTTATTGCTGCAACGTGTTGGGTAGATTTTCTCACGGAACAAAGATAGGGCATAATGCAACGTCACCGTGCCCTCATCGGGCGAATTCAACAAGTGCGCAATGTCTGCCGAATTCACGTTCAACTGTTGAAAGACCAGAGTCACGGGAGTTGGGCCATTACAAGAAAATAAAAAGAGACCGACAATAAAAAGGTATCAGTCGCATCTGGGAATCGAACCCAGGACTTCTGTCTTACCGGGACAACACTGATCTAATGAGACCTGCTTATTTTACGTAATTTTTATCGACATCATATTTCAAATTTTATGACATTCAATTAATTCCCATATTACTGGCTGCTACATTTTTGTATGATTGCAAAGCTCTACCCGATTATATTTGCAGTTTAGATAGTGTCTCGGATAAACCTAACCAATTTTTATTTATGTGGGACATCTATTGACTTTTCTACAAGTCTAGAAAGAATATCAAATTTATTTGAATATTGAAGCTTATAAACCTCATTGTAATATTAAATCATTAACCTAGAAACAACGCAAAAAAATAAAAATATTAAAACAGTGAAAAATTCGTTACATTTAAGTACATATTGCATCAGTTGCATACCCATCCGTTAGTACCTACATAAAGTCATTAACAGAATTTTTAAAAAATTTATCATAGTCCGCGACATTGTAAATAACTATAAATATTTGTAACTGTAAATAATTATTATCGAAAATCTCATATATAATAATGTTTCAAATAAAAACCTATATATCAATGACAAATAGGATTTAAACAGTAACTGCAATATCATGTGCAGTGTTTTCTAATACTGTGTCCTGTGCGTGCAAAATCGAATCTTCTCAAGCGAAAACTTTATAATTTAACGTGTTAATCTGGAGTGACCTGCCAGGTGCAGGTAAGCATGTTTCTGTATCTGTTTGTACATAATAAGATAAAGTCTAGCAAGTAATATCTGTACAGCGCCCTTGAGGTGATTTTTCACAAAAACGGCGCTATCCAATTATTATAATATTGTCAAAAGGTTTCTAGTACCTACATACATTATTTATAACTTCGTACAACCGAAACATTCCGATTGAACAGTTGAATAGTAAACCAATCCGTTATGATTCTGTATTCGTTGAATGGCTCCATGAGACCGCGTTGAACGTAATACTTACAAGGTAGAGATATTTTTCTCTCACGGTTACAAGACTATACGAATAATGGAGGGGCGATACATTGTTAGAATCGTGTTGAAATTGCTTCAAAATACAACATTGCAAATTGCAATTCACAAATTAGACAATCAAAACACACGAACGTGTGGTTTTAACTTTTTAAAGGTAAAATGAAGAGAAAGATAGGTTTGAATACGTAATGAAAGGCCCGCATTAAAAAAATCTTCACGTATTTTGCTTCTTTACAAAAATGAACGCTTTCGAAGTTTGACGACCTCTGCTGCGGTACGAATCCAAAGGTTGGGAGTTCGAACATCCATTATTTCTAACTAACTAACCATCACGCCGTTTCCCCGCAGGAGTAGGCAGAGAGGACGGACTGGTAGACAACTCTGTATTATTTTTAATATATTTAAAAAAAAAAGAAGTTCTTAAGTAGGTACCTACTAACGTTCTAATTTTTAAAATATTTTATCCA
Source organism: Halesus radiatus (assembly GCA_022606495.2). Classification (NCBI taxonomy): domain Eukaryota; kingdom Metazoa; phylum Arthropoda; class Insecta; order Trichoptera; family Limnephilidae; genus Halesus; species Halesus radiatus. The sequence continues at coordinate 55 of JAHDVE020012304.1, read as the reverse complement.
AACAAATTTTTTTAATAATGTAATCTGTGGCTAACCTAAATGCAATATGGCGGGT
>JAHDVE020012303.1:0-10874 GCA_022606495.2 Halesus radiatus | reverse complement strand
GAGTCGGGTCATGTCAGAAGTCAGAATAACAGAAGAGAATGTATGAGTGGTTGTATGAAAGTGAATGAAGCAAGAAGTGTATGCCAAGATCGAGTTGTTTGGCGGTCCGTCCTCTCTGCCTACCCCTGCGGAGAAAAACGGTGTGATGGTTAGTTATTTAGTTAGTCACTTTACACAAAGAGATATTTTTGCTATATTATGGACACTTAATATTTATTTATTGTGTTCAAGTTTAATTTGTAAAACTCTGTTTTTGTTTAAAGTTTTTAAAAATTAATAATAACTATTATTAATCAATTTAAAAAATGGTTTATTAATAAAAAAGTTCTGATAGGTAATTATTATTACACGTGACAGCTGTTTCGCCTTCCAAAAAGCCGCTTACACACGATCTATTTATATTATTTCTATGTAGGTACTTATAATGTGTCGCGCGTAATAATAATTACCTACCAGAACTTTTTTTATAAATAAAGAGTTTTTTAAATTAAATAAAAATAGATATTATAAAATTTTAAAACTTAATTTTTTTTAAATTTAATACTTCTCGAGTCGTTGCCTCGAGCCGTGGACACCGACATTCCGGACGCCTGTGATGCTTGATCAGTTCAATGCATTGGTGAACTACCTCTGCTTCTCTTGCCTTACACTTTCCCATTGACTAGCGTTTCTCTAGATTCGAGTTTGGTGAGAAACATGTCCAAAGCATCTTAGGATTCGTTGTAGGCAGACAGTTGATAGGCTATTTGGGATGCCTAGCTCTTTTGGAATGAATTCATCAGTGCGACTTTTAATACTAGTAGTTTTTCTTTCTCTTCTCATGTTTTTCTTTCTCTTTTCAAGATTAACATTTCTAATTAAATATTTGTTGATATTATTTCAGGTGATAGGGTCCGCTGGCAGTTTGCTGGTCATATCTCCCCAGCTGACTGGTCTGACTTTGTTGTGTATTCCGTCTGTGGTCATTGGAGGCTCATTCATCGGATCACTTTTGAGGAAACTCTCGAGGGAATCTCAGGCACAGGTATCTTTGTCCTTTCTTTAATTTTGTATGTTTTTCTAAGATGAAAGAATGCATTTAACCCCTCGAGTCTATTTGGGAGATATTTCTCCCAGAAAACAAATAACCGTAGCCCGAAACGGTTTCATAAAGGTCATGTTATCTCATTTTGTACTATAGTAATGTATATGATTTAATTAAATAATTAAAAATGTTTAAAACTGTGATTATTATATGATTTAAACTGTGTTAGAAATAGAAAAAAACAAGCTTATTATTGCTATTTAAAAGATTACCATGCACATTTAAGAAAAATTATCATTTATTATCAAAAACTCGAGGGATTAATGTCAACCGTTGGTATATGCTCAATGCTCACCTTGAATTCGAGTCCCAATAAAAGTCTTTGTATGTAGTTAAATTCAATTTTTTTGAGAAAAAAATGGAGTAAGAGAACAAGACTCATATTATATTAAAGAGAAAACACAGAGGCCGGTAAGTTATTACACAGCTGAGCTGTTTAACACATAAGACAACAATAAATAAGATAAACGGCAAATCGTCAACTGTGTGTAAATGTTCTGCGCATGTTTTGGGTGTTTCCTGGCTATATGTCGGTGCTGAAGGGTTGAATGACGCTGGTTTTTTCTTGCATCTTCCATTGAAATATCGGTAGAACAAGGACAGCATTAGGAAGAAAACCTAGTCGATTTGTTATTTTTCATATCGAGTTACTGTTTTTATGTTAATGAAATGAGTTTTTCTAACTTACTGAATATGATTATGTTGTGTAATATATATGTATGCACATGCACTGTGTCCGGAAACTCGTAGTACAAGTAAGAAACTGGGTAATTTACATCACATGGAGAACCAAAAAACAAAATTGTTTTCGATCTGAGCATTCCAATTGTAATTTTTTTTTATTATTCTCCCTTTTTTTTGGCAAATAAGTGTAAAAAAATTTTGGAGCTGGGTCTACTCTTTGACGGTTTTTAACAGATAATAAATAGCTGATAGTAACCCCGTGGCGACCAATTTTGTTCAAATTTGGCCTAAATAATTCCACCTTTGAACTCAATTTACTCGAAAATGAAAGCTCAAGCCAAAAAAAGTTATATGTACCACAAAATCGACTCCAAATGCGATGTAGATTCACCAGTTTTTCGCTTGTACCATTAATTTCCAGACACCATGTATATTATGCAAATACAAAATAGTAATGTTAAGGTTTGCACAATTTACAACGCTTTTATGAATACTTCGTTATTTATCTACCACCAACAGGTTGAAAAATCTACACTAGTTGCAGAGGAAGCCCTGAGCAACGTAAGAACAGTTAGAGCGTTTGCAGCAGAGGACCAGGAGTGCAAGGTGTTTGCGGAGGAGACTGAGAAGGCGGCGAGACTGGCCCAGGAGCTGGGCAGAGGCATTGGACTCTTTCAGGCTGGCACCAACCTCTTCCTCAATAGGTGAGAATAATGGGAAGTGTTGTATCTAAAAAGCTATGAACACTTTTAAAAATGAACCGAATGTCACTCATGTTTCGTTTTTCATATCTAAACCATCTAAGCATTCCTTTCTTAATCTTGCTCATTATGCTCACATCAGCATTGCATTCTTTCCGGATCTCCACATTTGTTATATGGTCATATGCATGTATATGGTTTTTCCACACAAACTCGCTTAATTTTTTTTGTTATATGAATACCGCACCTCCCAACTGCTCCCAACTGCCTGGAGACAGTGAGACTATGGCATCCCGAATTGGGGAATGTTGTGAGGCTGAAGGTAGTGGGGAGGGAAAGGAGAAGGGGAGGAGGAAGATGGGGAAATACCTGGCTATTCAGATCTGGTCAACAAACATGGCTAAAGCCATTTCAGGCAACGTTTCAATTCTTAATGGATCTGATGTTTCCATCATTCAGTTTACTTTCATCATTCTTCTGCCAGTTCCATGCCTCACTGCCATGCATCAGGGTTTTTTAAATTTTTTTTTATATGAATACCGCACAAGAGTCTCAACTGCTCCCAACTGTCTGGAGCCAGTGAGACTATTGCATTCCCAATTGGGGAATGTTGTGAGGCAGAAGGTATTGGGGAGGGAAGGAGAAGGGGAAGAGGAAGGTAGGGAAATAGAGAAATACCTGGCTATTCAGATCTGGTCACCAAACACGGCTAAAAGCCATTTCAAGCAACGTTTTAATTCTGAATGGTGGTCTTTGACCAGGGCGATACTGAGAGTATCTACCACTCTGGAACGTGCGCAAATACACTATTATTTTAAATGAATTAATTGTGGAGAATTGTGTTAAAGTGTTGGTATCAGTACTCCATTGTAGACTGGTAGCTTCACTTATTTGGAAAACTCTAAAAACAAAGTCATCATTCCTAAAACACGGTAACATGATTAAACAATAGGTTAGGTTTTTTTAGGTAAGGATAGGTTAGGTTAGGTTAGGTTAGGTTGTATGTTAATTTTCTTCTCTGTTCTGTTTTGTCACGGAACCCTAAGACACACATATATTATCCTATGCCAGTAACGTATTTGCTATTCCAGCATGGTCCTGGGCACCCTGTACCTCGGTGGCCACCTGATGTCCACTGGGCAGCTCAGCGCCGGAGATGTGATGGCTTTCCTCATCAACTCGCAGACCATCCAACGCTCCACGGCTCAGCTGTCCCTGCTGTTTGGCTCCGTCATCAAGGGGCTTAGCGCTGGAGGGAGGGTGTTTGAGGTAATTTCTACATTCCTCTTTCTGATACTATCAACCTTTTTATAATCTCATCTCATCTCATTTTATTCCCCTTGTTCTTGAATCTTTTACAAGACTTTTTTTTAAATTCTGTATTTGAAATGTGTAATATTTTTGATTCTGTAGAAACAAATTTTTTTAGTTTTTATCTTGGTGTTACATTCCGCCAATTTTCGTACACACGAAACTCAATGCAAACAATATTATCGGTTGAAAATTTACGTGGACAAGGTTCAATATGCGTGGTAAGATTTGTGGTATGCAAAGTAAGATTAGATATAGTGAGCCCAGAGCATTCTTTGTTTCAAGTACATCACATTAATTAAATTTAGTTGTAAATGATGTTGCTAAAAGTTGTTTAGAAGCCATCGCTTTTTTGATACGGTTCAAAATATATATGTGTAATTCTACGCAACGGTAGGATGTTTTAAAAAGAAATGTTCCAAGTTTAATATTAAAACCACTCGTTGGGAAAGTCGAATAGATGCCATTATTCCATGATACTTCTGATTAGATGTTTATGAAGTCTTGGTAGAATTAATTGATCACAAGGATGTAGTAACAAAGAGTTTAGCTCAATCCTTAGGTAATAATATTTTAGATTTCAAATTCATCTGTTCTTTAATTACATGGCACAACATTTGTATCAAATTAATATACAGTATAATCTCACTAATCCGGCACTTCACCATACCGGCATGTCCAGTAATTCGGCACTAAAAGAAGGGATGCGCTCGTACGATTCTATTTCATCCGATCTCCCTAGTAACTATCAGTGAGCTTGCTAGCGTCGTCGTTTATGCATGCACCAAAAGTACATTACGTAACTATCATGTCAATTATTGTTTACTTGTGGTTTCATGCCCCTATTCAGTCCACGTCTTCGAGTAGTACGAGTAATAAGAGAAAACATAAAACTTCAACTTTACAGGAGAAGATGGAAATTTTAAAGACGTTAGATAGGGGCGAGAACATGTGCAAGCTTGCTAAAGAATATGGCATCGACGTGGTACTTTGCACAATATTAAAAAGAAGAAATTGAAGATTGTGGATCACGTTAAGACAATGGAAAGCAGATAAGAAAAACGTATAACATTAAAAGTTGGTGATTATCCCAAGATGGAAATAGCTCTTTACACATGCTTTCGGATTATTTAAAAACGTTAGATAAGGGCGAGAACATGTGCAAGCTTGCTAAAGAATATGGCGTCGACGTGGTACTTTGCACAATATTAAAAAGAAGAAATTGAAGATTGTGGATCACGTTAAGACAATGGAAAGCAGATAAGAAAAACGTATAACATTAAAAGTTGGTGATTATCCCAAGATGGAAATAGCTCTTTACACATGCTTTCGGATTATTTAAAAAAATATTAATTTTGTATTTTATTCATAAACGATTATGTACTAGTAATATGTTCATACATACAAACATATACGAATTTTTATTAATTTTACCTACATTCCAGTAATCTGAATTTTCCGCTAATCTGGCACTCTTATGCCTGCCTTAATGCCGGATTAGTGAGATTGTACTGTAGTTCGAAAAATGTTACAAAATTTGAAATTAATTTGTAATGGTGCAATTAGTCTTTTAAATCAGATTTTTTAGTGAAATACCGATTGGATGTTAGCTTTTCCTCAGTTGTGATAGACGCAAACGAAATAGCTATTAACTTATAAGTTAAAGTAGAATTTCCAGCTAGAACCTTATTACGCTCGCCATGGAAAAATTAATATTTTGGTTATGAGGGCCATGAACCAATACAAAATCCAGAAAACAGGTTTAGAGTAGATTTTTCTCCACTTATTAGATGTAGCGATCATATCAGTTAAAGAGAGATTCAGTTTAATGGCGGAATTCAACCCTATTGTTGAATTTTTTACGATATTGAATTAAACGAGTGTTTAAGAGTGATGACATTTTTTAAAATATTACCTGCATACGATTTTATGATACACATGAAGTATTATACATATTTTATCAAATACCTCAAAGGGTACGTAAGTACAGGCATTATCATCCAGTTTGCAAAATGTCACCATTGGTAAAAGCCTCACCTCTTGTCCACATCGAAAATAGTTAAAACTGTTATTACAATTTACACCATAAGCTATTTTTTAGACGTCGGAAAGAAAACTCGATAGAAATCCCTGTATCGCCTTTTTGGTAAATTGTCATTTTGTTTTTATATAAATAAGGTTTTTCAAAAATGTTGGTGTTATTATTGGTTTTGATGAGCGACGCCAAAATTTTACATGCACCAGGCGCCGTAGTGAAACATCCTCGCTATAACAGCCAACGATTGTATGAAAATAAGCCTGAATCAAAATATCGTTGGGTAAACTCGCTATTGCCGTGATCGTTATCCAAGTTCGACTGCGTGTATATTCTGACGATTTTTAATCCTTTTTAAATGTCGATGATATATTTGAAAACAAATTTAATGGTATCAAGAAACCTACAAACAAATAACTATGTGTGTGCTAGCAAATTGAATAATATATAGCTTAATTTACATGATAATCTGTTTTCAGTACATCAACATGGAAGCCAGGATGCCCATCACTGGGGGACGCATCATCCCCTACCACGAGTTCTTCGGCAATGTGGAGTTCTCGGATGTCACATTCGCATATCCCTCAAGATTAGGATCGGTAAGACCCGAAAACAATATGTAAAACCTGTTAATATCGTGGGAGTTCTTAAAACATTCATTTGACCGGTTAGTCTGGACATTAGTCGAGTGGAATACGTATATTGCAAAAGCAAATTTTTCTGCTTATAATAATGGAAGTTGGAAAAATTAAAATATTTTCAGGTTATGAGGACCTGGCAATGTTTCTCGCTCTTTTTTTTATTAAAACTAATAAAAACAATGTGTTCTCAAAATTGATTTACGTTTATTTAATTTGTTAATAATCAACATTTTGACCGCGTTAATTAATTTAAGTTTTTCAAAACCCGCATGTGGATCAAATTTTTGATTACCTAACTGTTCCAGACACTTCAGGGTCCGGTCCATAGACTATAAAAATAGGGTGCTGGTCAAGTCGTTATCGTATCCGTGATGTCTCGGGCGTCGGGCTGGCTCTGGATTTCCAAATATTGTTCCTTGCAAAAGGGAAACAATGTCGACTTTTGTAGATTCTGCTGTGGTCGGGTATCCAAAGGTGAGAAGTCAAAGGCAGTTGTAGGTTCCAGTTGAAGAGATAGCGTTGGGTTGAGCGGAGAAATGAGACTGCCTTGGAACGGGCCGTGTGCTTGTATTTATACTCCCGGGCGCTAAGCCGGGCGCGATATGCAGCGCGTCCCGAATTTGCCTGAGGCGAGGGTTTTCTGAGCTCGTGGCACGCGCTGAGTAATGCTCAGAAAATCTTAATATTCTTCATTATATTGGCAGTCTTGTATTCTTTATCTCAACCCAAATTACTTCTCTCTATCATATTTATTTATTTAGTTATTATGAAAACAAGAAGAATATGGGGTCCCAGGCCCAGTTATATTCGGGGAATTCTTACATATAATTCTTACATCTGAACATATATTTAAATTTATTAGTTTTTAATACAAAGAGGAGTCCGGCCTATCTTCCTGCGATATTTATTATTTTATTTTATCGGCCGAACTCCGTTAAAATTAACCAAAATATTGAATAAACAGTTATCCTGAGTTCTTAGCGTTGCTAAACAATCCGAGGAGGCTGGGATTGGTCCGAGCGACGACCAATCAAAACCACTCAGAGCCTTAGCAGGCGAGGGGAAATGAGGACTGGGGTAACGTCTGGTAGGGCATCGTAAATACTGCGCGGGGAGTATTTTTTAACCATTCCACAGTAGCGCTTCGTGGTGAGAGGTCCCACAAGACCCGTCCGGTATACTCCCCCCGGTGCAGAGTCTTCTGTGCCCCTATCAGTTAGGACGGGGTCGCAGGCGTCGGCGTTCTTGGCAGTCGGTCCTTTGGGGCTGTGACGATCTGCTTTTCTGCTGCTGCTGGAGGTCCTAAAGAGGTGGCCGACAAGAGAACGACGATCTTCACTGCTGGCCTGGTGTATTCTCCTGTACTCGTGCGTACGCGGACCGCTCGTACTTGGCCGTCAGCTGCGGGGGTGGCCTCGATGACCCGTCCCCGGGGCCAGGTATTGCGTGGTAGGGCAGGGTCGACGATGAGTACTAGATCATCTTTCTGTATTGGGGTGCTCTTTTGCTGCCATTTCTGTCTTGAGGCGATTGTTGGCAGGTACTCTCGGAGCCACCTCCGCCAGAACATATCTGCTAACTGTTGGCTGATGCGCCACTGCTTTCGCAGGCAGATTTCTTCCTCTTTGGGGCCATACAGTGATAGATGCGGCCGCTTTCCTGCAGACCCCAGCAGGAAGTGATTAGGTGTGAGTGGCTCTTCGTCGCGGGGGTCGACCGACAGGTGTGTGAGTGGCCGGCTATTTACTGCAAATTCTGCCTCTGCCATGGCTGTTAGCAGAGTCTCTTCTCGGGGAGCCCGCTCTTTCAGAACCGCCTCTAGGGCTCTTTTCACTGACCTCACGAGCCGCTCCCATGCTCCGCCCATATGGGGTGATACGGGCGGAAGAAAGTGCCACTCAATTCCTTGAGTGGCAATGTGGTCTTGAATCTGGGTGTCATTATGCAAGGTTAATAGAGCTTCTCTCATTTCTCGGTCGGCCCCGTGGAAGTTCGTTCCGTTGTCGGAATATATTGCAACAGGCTGTCCTCGGCGCGCAGTCATCCGTTGTATGGCCATAATTGTTGCGTAGGCCTTCAAGGAGTGGGCTATCTCAAGGTGAATCGCCCGGGTGGAGAGGCATGTAAATAGGGCCCCATATCGCTTCTCTCGCCGCCGACCGACGGTGATTTCAATTGGTCCAAAGTAATCTAGCCCACAATGGGTGAATGGACGGACATGGTGGGCTAGTCGGGCGGCGGGTAGTGGTCCCATTAGGGGGGGATGGGGCTTTTCCTTCCGTATGCGGCACGTGAGACATGCGTGTGTTATTTTTCTAATATTGGTGCGCAATTTTAGCACAAAGAAGCTGCTTCGCATGTTGGCCATGGTTCTCTCCGTGCTTGCATGATCTCCTTTCTGATGAAAATAGCGGATCAGTAGGCGGGTGTACGGGTCATCCCCGTCCAATATGATCGAGGTTCGTACGCTTTGCGCCACTCCTTTGGCGGCCTGTAGCCGCGTGTTCATTCGAAGAACCCCATCTGATCCGAGGAAGGGTGTTAGGGCCTTTAGCCGGCTGCCGACAGATACTGATGCGCCGTTGTGCAGGGCATGGATGTCCGCACCGAAAGCCTCAACTTGTGATTTGATAACCCAACGGGTTTCAGCTGCACGAATCTCATCCGCGCGTAGGGGGCCCTCGTGTGGTGCGCGGTGGGATCCTTCCTGACACCGTCTGATGAAGCGCAGCATCCATCCAGTCGAACGGATCAGGCGATGCCATGAAGAAAAACGCACAATGTTAGGCAAGGCGTTCTCTTCTGTTGTGGTGAGGCCTATGAATTTGGGTTTCAGCTCCAGGATGCTCTCGTCTGGTGGTATATGATGGCCTTTCTGAACTGGCCACTCGGTCTCAGGCGTGACGATGAAGGGTGGTCCCGAGAACCACCTACCGCTGGGCGCGAGGTCGGGCATCTCCACGTCGCGGGTTCCGATATCCGCTGGATTTAGCTTAGTCGGAACCCATCTCCAATCAGTGACGCATGACAGATCATCAATTTCACCCACGCGGTTGGAGACAAATGTTGAGTAGCTCCTTGGATCTGTACGCAGCCAGCATAAGACTGTTGTAGAGTCAGTCCAATACGTGGTGCGGAGTATGCGGCACTGCATTTCTTTCCTGACGCTGGCTGCGAGGTGGGCCGCCATTAATGCTGCTTGTAGTTCGAGCCGCGGGATGGATAGCGGCTTGAGGGGGGCCACCTTACATTTACTTGCCAGGAAGGTGGCGCATTTTCCTTCTCGGCAAGTCTCCACTAGGTATGCTATCGTACAGCATGCGGCCTCCGAGGCATCGCAGAAGACGTGAAGCTCGAAGTCCCCGTTCTTCTGTTGCAGACAGCGCCTTGGTACAGTGATTTCATTCCGCTGCAACGCTTTTATCCATTCGGCCCACTTTTCCGCATGTATGTCGTGGATGCGCTCGTCCCAGTTTACGTTTGACCTCCACACGTCTTGTAGGAGAATTTTTGAGCGTATGGTGAGGCAAGCCACGAACCCCACTGGGTCGAATATTTTCATTACTGTGCTAAGTAACTGTCTCTTAGTTGGATGCCGGACGAGTTCAGCCGTTTCAGTTTCCTCAAAAGTGTAAATAAAGCGATCGCTAACTGGGTCCCAGGCTAGGCCCAGCACTTTCTCTGCGCTTGCTCCTGCCCCACTATTGATCGTTATGGTCGACTTTGTTCTCTTGTCGGCCGGCACGCTTTGAATTGCGGCGGGTGCGTTGGAGGCCCAGCTAGCGAGATGAAAACCTCCTCTGGCTAGTAGGGTGCTGACGTCCCGTACTAGTGTTTGTGCCTCGTTTTCTGTATCAGTGGCGTCCAGGTAGTCGTCCATGTAGAACTTGAATTGTATTGCTGCAGCGGCGGCCGGAAATTCAGCGGCACCTTCTTTGGCAACTCGATTACGGACATACTGGGCGCTACTTGGGGAGCACGTAGCGCCAAACATCATTGAGGTTAGCCGGTAGGTACTTGGAGGTTCTTGCGGTATATCTCGCCAAAGGAACAATTGTGACATCTGATCCTCCTCCTTTATTTTAACACGGAGGAACATTTCTTCAATATCGGCGGCTATGGCGATCTTTCCTTCCCGAAATCACAGCACATTGCCCAGAAGTGAGGAAAGGAGGTCGGGTCCGGTCAGTAATCGCTCGTTGAGTGACGTACCCCGACAGTAGCTAGCGGCATCGAACACTACCCGCAATTTTCCGGGGTTATTCGGGTTTGAGACGGAAAAATGGGGTAAATACCATTTCCTTTTAGCTGGCGCGCTTGCTTCGGCCGCGGACAGTTTTCTAGCGTATCCGCGCTTAGCTAGCTGCTCAATTTTTTCTGTGTACGCCACTGCCAGGCTTGGGTTTCCTTTTAGCTTC
>JAHDVE020012302.1:0-17724 GCA_022606495.2 Halesus radiatus | reverse complement strand
CCTCATGGGAAGTGAGATTACCGTTTTGATCCATACAGAAGAGAATTACCAAGAAGATATCATTCTGTTCTGTTGAATTTTGGATTTGCAAAACACAGGCTCCTAAATATCTGCTGCTATTCGTATTTTGAGATTCTTGCTACACTGAGCATCTCTGAGCAAGGACTTTGAGAGATACAAGATGCTTAAATTTCAGTTTTTCGACGAGCTGGTCCCTGATGTTTCTTTTCCAGAGGTTCTGCGCAGTGGGATTCGTTGTTTCTATTCCTTTGACAGTCCAAGTCTCCACTTTTTCGCCTCCTTACCGGACCACTAAACAGGAGGTGGTGGATGTCATACAGACAGAATAAATAGATTCTTATACTTTTTCCAAAGAATCCTTTGATTTTGACCACAAACTGCTCAATCTGTTGAACATGGAAGGCGTGTTCTTTGTCACCAAACTAACAACAGTATATCTTAATTTTTAGGCATACTCGAATTGGACCAGGTACGCATTAGAGTGGGTGGTGACCACGACCAGAGAAGCCACGGATTTCTTTTGATAAGGAGTCGAAACCCACGAGACACAGTCGTGGCCAGCTGCAAATACTTCGATGGTCAACAATGTTTTCTGTTTAGCAATTGAATAAAGTTAAAATCGATTTGGCGCGGAAGGCACTAGCAGCAACTCGTGTGTCAAAATTTTAACTTGCTGGACAAGAGTAGGACTTGCTTGTACAGTGTCGACAGGGATGCGGTAGGTAAAACTGACCTAGATTTTTGATATTGTATTTTTATGGGTATTTTTTTACCTGGGGAATTCCTGTTTTTGGGACATAGGTAATGAGGGTGAATAGACTGGGTGGCTCGACATGGATGATCCAATTGGAGGAGATGAACCTCGTCAGATGTGGGTGAGCATTGACTGAGAATCTCAGCTTGCTGTCGAGGTCGGGAGAAAGATCATTCTTTTCGGGTGGAGAATAAGTCTCTGACTCTATCTACATTTTATCTTTAATATTTTGTTTTTAGTTATTTTTAAAAATACCAATTTATTTATATTATTGATCAATTAATAAAATCTCAAACAAATTAACAATTTATTAATTGATTTTTTGAGATATTTATATATACATAAATTCAACTAAACTACAGCTAAGTTTTTTTAAACATTTGATAACAGCTCTACTGATGTATTATTGTATCTACATCCTTCTTCACAAGACTATCGATATTTTTCGATTGAAAAAATGCATATTGATATAAAAAAATACCATTATATTTATAAAAACAAAACACAAAAAAACGTTTTCCATACTTGAATCATTTATTGGAATGATGTTTTTTTTGCGAAAGGGATGCAATTTGTTCTTAATGTTGGTGTTGTAATTTCATTATCTGTTGGTAATCATCCATTTTGTACTTAGCGATTTCGGCATCGAAGTTGTAAACCGTATTGGCCCCTCCGTTGAAGTTGATGGTCTGAGGGATTTTGCATTCGATACGGATAAAGTTAATTGGGTCCTGGGGATGTTTTGCCATAGTTTTACGCATATTAGTCATGTCTGTGAGTGTAGTAAGTGGTACTTGGTCGATAAGGTAAGTTTCATATTATAGATATATTACTTGTTCCAGGAGCGATGCTTTCTTCAGCAACAAGGATGTTGCCGATAGTACCTTTAATTCTGGCCATACTATTATTAAAAATATATGTATATGTGTATATATAAATATGTGTATGGTTATGCAAGAAATTTGTATTATATATCAAGTATGTATAGTCATATTAAATGATATCGACTTCTTAAATAATAAATAAATAAATTGTAGCAGATAATAAATCTTTAAATTCAATAATTAATAAATATTTTATTTTTGTTAGTTATTTTTTAAATATACATTTTCTACGCAAACTTAAAACATGGATTATCGTTACGGAAGACCTGAAGAAACTGTTGCTCCTGTCTAAAATGGAGGACTATTCTCTAGAGAAGTGTGCCAACGCATTGCCAAGTAATATATTAAAATTTGCACTGACCGTATTATGTATTTTTATTATTTTATAGAAAGGTGATGACACTTTACGATGATAATAATGACGGGATCATTGAGACCATCACTGCTGGCAAAATGCTGATGGATTTATACAGGGCCATGAATAAAGATTTCCACCCAACAGCTACCGACATCGCCAGTTTTGCAAGAATATTCGACAGAAACGAGAAAGGCAAGATTACTTACGAGGACTTGGAAACCATGAGTATCAGATATTTCTGGAATGAAAAAGTAAACAATAAACAAAAACCTAAGCATATTTATATTTTTTTTTTAGAATTGAATGATCTTGAATTCACTGATTTCCACCAAAATGGATATTCTCTTTCGCGTGATAGCAGTTGTGTTTGTATTTTTAATGAAATCATTTTGGAAATAAATAAATATTTGAAATAAATTATTATTTAAAAAAAACTTAGTCAATATTATTATCAAATATGGCAATTTAACATGATATTTTGTATTAAATAAAATGATATAAAATTTCACATCCACAGATGGATATGTATTTATATATATATTCTACGAAGGCATCATGGATCGTGAAACAGTTTTGATCTTCGTTTCCGGGCCAGCTCGTTCATGAAGTCCACGAAATTTGACGCCAAATATTTGTCTTTCTATTCCTCTGAGAACTCCTTCAAGATTTGATATGTATATTAACGGAAGTCTTCGCTCAGACTATTAAAATACTGGAACAGGTCCAGCATGTTTACCTTAGTTTCTTCTTCCTCGCCCATATACAATGTATCTAAATATTAACAATTAAATAAAGGAAAAATATTATTTTTGAAAAAAATATAATTACTGAGGAAAGCTTTGAAGTCGTCTTTTGAAATTTTCATGACTCTCTTCTGGATGTCTTGAATAGTAAATATCTTTTTAAGAATCTCCGATGCAAGTCTGCACAGCGACCCATCAGCAAGTGCACGGTAAACGTACTGCTTGAGGTTGGTGTAGATCTAGAGCCATATCTATTTGTCCACAGTCTCGTGGCTTCTCTCCAAGGCTGAATATAAAATGTCCAAATGCTACTTTTGTATGTATTGGATGCGAGCATTCCTAATGTTGGTATCGAGAGCTTTGGCAATGCCAACCGAGTTCCATTCAAGAGGAGCCCCAGTAAGACGGTATGTGAAAGTATTGGAACCAAAAACGACTGGGCCAACCTTGACCTGAGAGGTATTTAATACATCCATCCTGATCTACTCCCCAATGTTTAAGAGAACTTACAGATATCTTTCACATAAGTCTTATTCGTAATTCAGCAATTCTGCAAGCTCGATAAGTCCTATTCTGAGGATATTGTGTGTCACTCCGTTTTTGAAAATTTAATGAATGCAGTTCAAGGTAGTTTTTAGGTTTAATTCTTCGTCGACTGCGTTACTTTTGGAACTGATGGCACTGTCGTTAAGTGATTTTCTGGGAAGGTGGATTTGGTGTTGTTCGGTTTTGTTCTTCTTTTTGGAGATAAGGATGCGACTAAAAATGATGAGGGTTTGTGCCCTAACCTCCCACCAGTTATCTTTAATGAGTCTTTTGAGGACATCAAGTTTGTCAACAAAGATGTTTTCGTCGAAAATAACAAGCTACGAAATGATTTTGCAACCATGAGTCCTGGCAAGGGGAGATGAATTAGTAAGGGAGTTCATCGAATAAAAGTACATCTCGTTCCATAAACTCTGTTCAAGTTATCCATTTGATTTGAGGATTATTTGGATGAAGCAGGATAAATACGACAGGTAAAGTTTTGTTTCTTGACCTAGGTGTTCTTTGACCTTCAGAATGGTCTCGTATTGGTGCACGGTGTGGCATTTGGTGAACATCAAGCATATTTGGGCGATCGGGTAACGTTTGCACTGGTCTTTATTTGATATTTCCAGGAAGTCTTTGAGGAGGAGGCTGCGGAACATCAGATGGATGTTGAAGTGTCCTTGTTCTTGGAGCTTTTATGTGATGATAAGTAGGAGTTCGAGCACAGAGGCAAAGGTGGGTTCATCAGGCTTAAGGTGGGTGAGGGGTTTCATGAAGAGAGAGAAATACTTCTTGAAGTCGATAAAATTGTTGCAAACGTTTTCTATCACTAAGTTGACCTCAGCCGGCTGTGAGAGGTGAGAAATTAGCAAATCCAAGGTTGAGTTTTGGACCTTTGATTCTCCGTTTTGGTCTTTCTCGCCGAATCTCTTGAATAGTTCAGAAAGCACATTAATTTCGCTGTTGTCCTTCTACTTCAATTAAAGTCCTAGTCTTTTGATATCTTTTAATATAATGTCCTTCTTTAGCAAGAACACGCAACTATCCATCAGGAAGTCCACAATTCCTTTGGCTTCCATAAAGTCTCCTTGTTGCCCCTTGGCTTTTTTGGAAGTAGAAGAGTTGAAACATTTGAGCTGGATCTCCTTGACTTATGACCGCGTTTCTATAATCGTACTATGGTTGAGCGTCTTTGCCCTTCTCGTCATTTCGTCCTGTTGCCTTGTGATTTCTTCTTGTATTTGCAATTTTCTCTTATTTATCAGCCACTCTATCAGTCCGCTATTATATTTCTGGTTTTTGATGGTTTTCAGATGAGTTGTGATGCTATTTTTTGTCCTCGATTCGAGTTTGTCTTTATCCACAATTCGACCGAGCTCTCGATCTTTGGCCATGTGACTGGCTGTGGGCTTGCTGTAGAGCGGTAGGGAGTCTTCTTGCGGGACTATCGTTCTTTTGCTGAGCTGCAGCTTTTTCTTTGTGAGGAACTAGTAGAGTTTGTACAGTAAATTTTGTGCTTGATCAGGCCCAAGGTTAGATATTCCTTCATATTCATCGTTATCAACCTTAAACTACTTCTTCAGCATAACTAAAAAAAAATATAATTATGATAAAATTTGTATGTATGAATTAATTTTTGGAAATTTTATTTTAGGGTGAATACCTTTTTGAATTTGTTGCCAATTGTTATGTCTTTTATCTTTGGCTTGGGCATTGTAGTATGTGTAGATGCTAACTTCTTGGGGAAAGTATCTGGAAAGGATTTCGGCCACGATAAACCCATTCGCCAGATCGATACGAGGGTTGCGGACGGAGAAACTCAGATCGAGCGAGTCGAGCCATTTGAAAATTTATCTCGGCATGTTGCAGCTTCCGGTTGTAGGGTTCAGCATTATTTTAAGACAAGTGTTTTTTTGGCTGGTATGTTCCGAAATAGAATCAATGTTTTTTAAATATCTATATTAAATACAAAAATAAGTTATATAAAATATCATGCATATATTTGATCCTAACAAATATAAATCCTATAATTCTTTTCTTTTTTTTTATTCCAGAGAATTTCTTTGTGTTTTTTTATATATTGAAATTTAATATCTAACTTTATATAGTAACTAAAAAATTATTAAAAATCAAATATATGGAAAAAAGAGGCCGCTCAACAGATAAAAAAATATTCCAGGTTGATAGGCATAATGACTTCCGATAGCAACCCTATGAAGCCTTCCAGCATTCGCGTTAAAACATCGAGAGAAAGAGCTTCACTCCATCAATCAGTAGGAGCGCCAAGGCCAAATCCCATAAGAGTACTAATATCATACTTTTTTTGTTTTTAAATTATAATAAATCTAAATAATAAATCTATATACCCGTTTATATGTTAGCCTTTTTTGAAAATTTGATAAATGACACTAACATAATCCACTTAAAAAATAAAATCCACACTATTTTAAATACATTTTTAAATGATAATTTAGAGTCTCTTTCAAAACAGGATGAAAAGAAATCAGGCAAGAAAAGCACTCAAAGGCAGACCTACTTGGCTCAAAGTATTCTATTTCAAAAAGGATCCTCCGATAAAAGTATGCTCTATATCCCGCACAACATGTAACGCGAACCCAAACATAAAAAGACTCAGGATGTGCGAGGGAGTGATGCTAGGAAACATAAAGGTACTCATAATAACCCATGATAATGACAAAATATTCAAATTTAATACTCATAAATAGATCGACCTTCCTCGACCCTCGCCAACGCCAGGCATGCGAAGCAAATTTAATCCAGTCTTCACAACCTGAATGAATCCGGATTCAAAAGTGACATGAATTTCGAGTAGGATTACGTTATCCGATCGAAGGACATACAATCTCAAATTCTGGAAAAATCGATAAACACCAAAAGACTCTCCTAACTGCTAGAAGAAGGACGAAAATATATCAAATCCAACAGTTTCGATAAAGCTGCTGAACGCTTCAAAGAAGCCTTGAAGATTGGAAAGGGCGATGAACTGGAGATACTGTATCTATTGGGTATTTGTTGCTTTCATGTGGGTAGTTACCAGGAGTGCATAAAATATCTCAATTCTGTAATCTTAAAGAATGATTCTTTCAAGAAAAATAATAATACTTACTTTTTTCTATCAATAGCTTACAAGAAAATGGGTGATATCGACGCAGCCATCCAGATTCTTACCCTCGCCATTAAGCAAGCTCCCAAATATTACGATACATTGTTTTTACGGGGTAAACTGTTAGCAAAACAAAAGAAGTATCGAGAAGCCGTTGAGGATTTTAATAGATGCATTAATATGTCTCCATAAAAGATCATATCATTTATTTCCAAAGCAGACTGTGTCAGGGGACTTTTTCAGATGTAAGAGGCTATACAACTCTACAGCGACGCCATCGAAAGGAGTAAACAACCTGACCCGTCAATTCTCCTCAAACGAGCCACAGCATACATATAAGTTAAGCATCTTTAAAAAGCGAAGGCTGATCTTGAAGTGGTGATAAGGCTGGATCCTTCAAACTCAGAGGCTTATCTCTTTAAAGGGCTTGTGTTTTACAAATGTAAGAACTTCAATGACGCAATTCTCTGCTATGAACAAGCAATCAAACATAATTCATCCAGTCGGGCCATCACTAAAGCCTTATACGAGATAGCAAAAATAAAGATTGAGATGCGTGATTTTTATGGTGCGAGCTACACTCTCGCGAGAGCAGAGTCATTGGATGTCGACAAAAAGATATTGGAGAAGATTAAATTGTTCATTGACGGAGGAACCCTATTGATGAAAAGAAAAATTAAAAAGGGGATCGAGCTACTCACGTCCCTGATAACGAAACAAAATATTCACGAGTACATTAAACCTCTGGCTTTCTCATTCAGATCGTATGGGTATTTCTGCGAATATAAATACACACATGCGCTCAACGACCTCTTAACCCTGGAACGACTGGGTTATCCATTGGACTAGGCGAGTCTCTACAATAAGCATCTGCTTGAAGGAATCATACTTATCCAAAACAATAAATTTGATTAGTCCTTGAAAATGTTAAACGAAGCTGGCAAATTACGCCCTCAAACAGCTGACATTTGGATTTACAAGTGTCTTGCCTACCTGAGTGTTTACAATCGATTTTCTTCCAAGTAAAGAAGTGAAGATTATCTCAAATTAGCTATGTCGATGATCAGTGAGGCGCTTCGACGTGAATAAACAAACTTTAATTGTTATTTTATTAAGGCTACCATCCACTATGCATTATCATAAATCTCTTAAGCGTTAATAGAAGTGGAAAAGGCCATCGACAAAAGCGATGACCATGTCATCAAACATTTCTATTTACGTGCGATGATATATTCCAGTCTTGCGATGTACAAGTAATCGTTGGGTGATTTCAGTAACTGTATTTCTCTGATGAAAGATATGAAGGAAAAAGAACTGCAACCAACCATCTAAAAATAGGTAGACGAAGATCCGAATCGAGAAAGAGAGATACCATAAGCTTATCTGAATCGAGCGAAATGTTATCTGATGTTCGAATAAAAGAAGCGAGCCTTCCAGGATCTGCAGAGTTATATCGCTTATAAACCGCTAGACCCAGAAATTCACGTGCTAGCAGGAAGACTACTTTTTTCAATAGGAGCTGAGGAAGACGCTATCAAGGCATATAGTCATTGTCCCAATATCGATAAAAACTGTAAATCTAACAAAAAATATTTATATATATGATACCATTAATTAATATTATTTTTAATTTAGAGACTGTTCTGTTGGAGAAAATCAAATGCTACCTTAAAATCAAAGAACTTAATCTATGCCTCAAGGATATGCAGAAAATAATCGACGGTGGGGATTCAAAAATGACGTTCGACTACTCATGTCTGGATTCACTTCGATAGGCCAGCAAGAACACTCTTGAATCCTTTGAAAACGCCCTGAAGATGATATCAGAAATCGAAAAGACAGAAATTCAAAACGGTCATATATTCACAAGAGCAGATTATCACTTCTACAAAGGACTATTCCATTTTTATGTGAAATAATTCGATCACTGTTTGTATAACTTCAACTTGTCTCTCTCGCTTAATCACAGTGACACAGCTTTCCATAAAGAAGATCCGAATGGGGATATTGAATAGTATTATTACGACAATAGAACTTACACGCTGCCAGAGATGATGTATAATATAGCGATAGTCAAACTTCTGGCAGGAAAAGTCGAAGAAGCACAGACAATCTTATTCAAATACCCAAAATTTAGAACTTTTTTAAACGGAGTAAATCCGGTGAGGTCCGAAAGTAAATATCAATAATAATTGTCGGAGGAAAATTAATCTACCAATAATTAAATCACGCCATTCCCGATCAGCAACAGACTGTGTTCTATCTTCTCCCCTTTAACTTTCAATGGATGTACCGAGATCTTTAGGCTTTCGTTCTGTCTCCCAGCTGTGTATCCTCCAGAGTCTCAACTTAACATCAATGAAGAACTAATCGGTAAACTCAACATAAACTCTACTGAAGCGAGACCGGATGCGCCCTGGATCAGGAGAAACAGTTTCGGAGTAATATTCACTCAATAAGTAATGGGATGCGATATTGATCTGAACACAGAGAAGGAAATTCAGGTGGATTAAGAAGTCGATGCTGACGAAATAGAATCCATCAAATACGAAGATAGGTCAGATGAGGTGGGTATTGCTGGGCGAGATAGGATCAGGGATTTATTAATGTTGGATCCAGCTATTGAGGCAAAACTAGCTCGTCTTGCTTTACATAAAAAATGAATTAAAAAAGCCACCCTATATATATATTTTATTTATACATCTATTTTCATTCCCAATATTTTATTTTTTGATTAATTTAAAGTCTAATAAGTAATACTACTTATTTTTTTTATTTTATTGATACAAATATCCACAAGGAAACATCATGGAAGATTTTTGCGAACCCCAGATTCCCTTCGACAAGTTTCATCCTTAGCTCAAATACCTGTAACTTGAAAAATACATAATCGAAAAGCATAAATACAAATACACATCGATTCCGGCAGAATTCCCCATTGAATTCGTGCCCGAACGCGGCAGACTGATAGTTTTCATGGTCAACAAAGGCGTGTGGTACAAACTTCGAATATTTTCCTACCAATGGCTTTACTGCACCCGCGATAAGCAGTCGGGTATTTACTACATTTCGGAAAGACCCATCGACGATCATTCGGTCGAGCTCATTGAATAGATAGACAGATACGTGAAGATTTCCAACTTGAAGCAGGATATCTAGACTAAGAAAACTCAAATGATTTTATCTTCGAGGATTTTCTCGAACAACCTGAACGGAGTTGTTTACGAACCGAAGTTGGACTTAATCTACCTTGATCTGACAAAATATATTTATTCTGGCTTGGAAACTTATAAAGTTACAGCTAATCAAGTGTTGAATTTCAGAGGCCAGGAGATTTACCAGCTCAAACTGTTGCTCGATGATTTCTTCGGAGCTGAATTTGTTCTGAGAGTCGGAATCATAAATAAACAGTATCGACTCGATTTATAGCCAGAAAACAACAACAAGATGCCGAACTTAAGCAAAGACAATGTGAAATATACTTTTCAACAGATCATTGAGTAGAAAAATAATATTATCCATGCGAATAAGGCTTACCGATAGATTCAGGGTATTGTGACGGGATTCGGTTTAGCTAAAACTGACTTAACGTATACAAATGCCTCAAAGGTCTTGACCATAAAATATGCTGGCGACCTCAATGAAATGAAGAAAATTGAGATGAAATTGACCATCAGAAATCGAGTGATGACGGTAGAGATTGTATTTTTTGACAAGTTGGAAGGAAGGAGCTCCTATATCGAGCAGATAGACATCAAAGATTTTGTATCTCTGCAGTTATTAAAATAATATGTATAAAAAACTCTTTATGCTTCGGAACAATCAGATTCTACGATTTCTATACTCGAGGGAATTAATTCTTCAAAATCAGAATCAGTAAAGCTCTTTTAAAAACGCCAGGAATACGTCAGCTCTGACCATATGATAAGGTTTCCTGCGCCAAAGCGATTAATCAATCACTAATAAGATTAGAATAAGATAATGAATCTTACAGAAAGATTAAAAGCTGTTCAGCTTGTTGATATATATCCCGACAGCCCCGCAGTTGGTTTACCTTAGGCATTTTCAGAGGGACAATTGGCGAATGATAATAAAACAAGATAAGCCACAATAGTTGAGTAATAAAATAATTGTGGACTAATAGGGGAAATAAATAAAGAGACTAACGCGATTTCTTTCTTGTCTCAATAACTGAATCATAATCGCAAATAGCTAGGTGTTGAATAAAAAGACTAATAATGATAATAATAATCTAAAATAGCAAAAAAAAAAATTATTGAGTATTATAGTAAAAAATATTCATCTAAATCATCTCATATATATATTTTTATTTATAATAAAGTTGTTCAACATTCGTAAAAAGCTTAGAAAAGAAAAAAATAATAATACAAAATATTGTACATTTTCAGCCAAATAATTAAAGAGTTTTTTAATTAACATTATAATATTTATTTTCCCCAACATCAACTTATTAAATGAGTCAACCCATTTCGAAGCCAACCATTGTAATAGACACTAATGCCTTTATCAAAGGCAAGCAACTCATGGACCTCGGAGCAAACTATCATTTAATTACGACCAGCTCAGTCATCAACGAAGTCAAGGATGCAAAGACGAGGGAACTCATTAACTCGTTCCCTTTCGAAATAGGAATTCAGGAACCGTCGCCCCAAACCATCAAAATAGTGAGACAATTTGCCTAAAAGACGGGGGACATATTTAGTCTTTCTGAGCCCGACATCAACATTATTGCCTTAGGTTACGATCTAGTCGTGAAGGAAGGGCATGCCAATACTCTCAATAAATAACCTAAGTAACTTAGAGAACCCTTAGCCAAATACTCCTAATCTGATGATTCCAGTGACTAAGAAGTCGAGGAAAAGTAATCAGAGCCAATCACATAGCAGACAGGTTAGCCAGAGGTATTAATATCAAGTGTTGAAGCAAAAAATACACCCAAAGAGGAAGATGAGGGCTGGATCATAGTCCCAGAGAAAAAGAAACGAAATCGAAAAGCGAGTTCATCATAAGAGGAATCAGACTGGATCACTCCTGAAAATTATGAGCAGAAGAAGATGACTCTCAAAACGGATACTCTGGAAGAATCGGGAGTATAAAAAGAGATCCCAAAGTAAAAACCTGTTTACATTATGACATCGGATTTCGCTATGCAGGTAATTTTAACTACTAATATCAAATTATGTATTTTTTTTGTTTTATTTTTTGTAGAATGTAATTATGCAAATGGGTATTCCTATGAAATCTATCGACGGTGTCTAAATCCATAGTGTGAAACGATTCATAATAGAGTGTTATGTCTGTTGGCACGTGGCTAAAGATACTGAGAGCACCAAAATAAAGTTGTGCCCGAAATGTGGAAATAACTCTTTGTCGAAGGTGGCGTATAGTCTGGACGAGGATGGAAACAAGGTACTTCATCGGAAGAAAGGGTGGAAACCAAACAAGCAAGTACAGGCCTACAAGGAAAGGATGATAGAAGAGCAAGCTCTACGCAAGCGAAATCAGCGAAAGAAAAACAAAAGTAATTACAACTATCCGTCAAATATATTGCTTTATCCTATATTATTGTAATATCTGTTTAGAAATGAATATTTTCGGCTGACGACTTTGCGCAAACTAAATAGAATGACTTACACTATATAATTATGATATTTAGGGTATATACATATGTAATTATAATGTATTTAATCATTTTTGTATAATTTTATGTACACATATAGATGTTCACTAATATAAAGATATAAATATAATCCCTTCTCCTCATTATATTTGCTTTGTACTAAATATAAAATTATTACTCTAAACTAAAGTTTGCCTTTTCTTTATTGAAAGTCGTTTTAACATTTTATCATTCATTCATTTATACATATAAAATACACCGCTTCAATAAATCATCAATATAACCTTTTTGTAGGCTTTGGATTATTCTTCTTTAAGTAATCTTAAATTTCTTTTAAGTCTCTGTAAATCTAGTTGCTCTCCACATGATCGATCTTGTCATAGTCAAACTCAGACGAGTGACTGAAGGGGATCATCTTTTCCCTCTTCTTCAGTAATAAATCTTGGTAAACATCTGGCAATTTTTGAATCACTGATTTGCACACTCTGACCTCTTTAGTTTCGTGAGTTTGGTTCTTCGTAAACTTCCAACCGTCGTTTATAGTCAGTCCCTGTTTCAAAGACCCCAGATACACTCCTTGTTCGCTCCAGAGCTTGCACATTTTATCAAATCCAACAGAGAGCACGCTTAGCGCATCAGTTTGTCTGATCATTTGCACATAATTGACTCGCTAATTGTGAGCTTTTATCTGCACTGTCTGCCGAATAAGTTTCTGGGGAAGTAATGCTTGAGCGTCATTATAAATTTGTTTCGAAGCTGCAGTCGAAAGAAGCTGCGGATCAGTAGCCTTGTTCGCAGTTCCAGTGAAAACATAATCTTCGATTCTGAAGGGATTTTTGTTGCCAAGCTGTTCGCTCTGAACAGGAACAATTGATTCAGTCTCCAGGATTGTGTTAAGTTTAATTATTCGAATATAGCCATGTTAGTCTCCGATGATCAGATTGAGTTAATTTTTGTAATACTCCGATGAGAGAAAAGTAACTTGGGATTGCTTCTGAATACTGTACATGTTTTTCCAATGAATCAATAGTTTGCCTGCTCTACGATGGTACTTGACCACAAAAATATACATATTTCCTTTAATATCCGCCACTGCCAAAAGCGGATAGGGATCGAGAAAATGGATGCATCCAATCTCTTCAGGAATAGTGAATTAGCACTAGAAAAACCCTTTTTCGAAGTCCCAGAGTCTCACTACCGGATCTCTGGAAGTCGTAGCTACCAACAGCATATAGTCCGAATAAGAAGAGAGAATCATGTCTTTTTAATGGCAATTCTTTATATTTCTCAACACATTGTTTCTCTTGTCGATCCTTTCCAGATGGTCTGTGTCATTGTGCACTTTTACAACTTTATCCCAGGCACTTGTGATCAGCAACGAATGAGTTACGCTGTATCCGATAAAGCATATTTACTTCAAGTGTTAGGCGAAGACGTTAAGAACAATGCCTGTAAACACATCTACTGATACGACTGTCCCAGTAATAGTGCCCAAAAAGGCTCTTCTGTTGTTTTTATCAAGTTCCATACAGACGATATCACTCTAAGTCAATGATTTAAATATTCGAATAATAACTCCTTTCTCGGCTGACCACACCTTGAGGATCGTTGAGGTTGCGATATATATCTCGAGATTCATTTCACTGTATCGGATCGCAGTTATCTCTTTATCATCGGTGACTCTCGGGTTATAGCTTACTGCGAACTCGAAAAATGTTAATTTCTTAATGCACACAATCGCCAAATCCAACTCTTATTTGTAAGTGAATCCAATATTCGACCGGACAACAGTATCCACGTTCGAGAGATTTTGCATCAGCTGAAACGATTTACAGTTCCAGATCTTCATTATTCCTTTTGAATCTAAGCTGATTATGATGGAATGGCGTTCAGGGCAATAGACAGTATTTAATGGGGCTTCGTGACCAGTGAGTTTGGCGACAGGATGGTCAAGATAAGCGTTCCAAACGAGGACATCAAAATCAAATGCACACGATACTATTACTTTATTGAGGGTAGAATAGCTTAGACACTTGATACCCTTGTAATGCCCTTCCAATTCTTTGGAACGAGTAAGTCCTGATTCCCTGATCTCGTATAATCTGATAAAGCTGTCGTTGGAGCCTGTGACCAACATTTCGATAGCTTCAATATTAATAATGTACGTGAGGTCTTCTTGCTCCTTGATAGGCTTATGACCTTTGTATAGAAACTATTTATATTGCTCTCCTGTTGGAGTGCTTGTCTTGAACTCACTAAACACAGTTTTGAGGTTCCACTGCGACAGCCTCCCTGAGCTGGATCCGGAATAGAGGATCGATTTAGCTTCGGAGTAAGTAAGAAAAACTTGTGCATCCGGAACGATAAACCTCCTTACGAGTTTGGAATCGTCCATATCGTAGAAGCTGAGGTGTTTATCATTCGTGGATATGACTAGCGCATCGAACTATTTCAAATAAAGACAATTGGTGATAAGAGCTCCTCCGAGAGTGATATTGGTCCTGATTTTCAGATTGTTAGTTGCATCACAAATCGCGAGGTTCTTCTGGTTCAAGTCGAGGATGGCGATATTCTAGTTAGAGCCAGTCAAAGGAAATATGCGCTCGGCAGTTATTTAAATATCTTTGAGCTGCTTTGAAGGAGTAATTTTGAAGTCGTCGAGGCTTTCATCACTACTGAACATATTCTCGTTCTCGATAACGAAGTTGGTAAACTGTTCGAATTTGATTTTCTCTTTACTTAAAATGGTGACCAAACATTATTTTAACAAATATTTATTATATTATTTATATTTTTTTTTTACTTTTGGTGATCGATATATATGAATAGTTCGGTTAAGGTCATTATTTCTGCTGGGTATTTGTCAAATTAGTGGCTGTGAAAAAGAACCTCGATCATGATGCAGACGAACTCAGATACGAGGATTCCTTCTTTGCTGTAATAGTCAAAATGGCGTCGGATGTTCATAAAGTCTCCTGGAGCGAGACTGCGAATGAGTTCATACTTGAGGTTCTTCCGCTCTTTACTCGGATCTTGTTCGTGGGCTTGAGTGAGTCCGAAATGATTATTATCCTTATCTGACTAATGTATAACTTTAGATTGTTACATTAATATTTTTGTTTGTTTTTAATATACTTTGGGTATTTTTGATTTTTTTAAAACTAAAAGGTTTCCTGTTTTATTATATATTTTTTTTAAAGGTTTCCTAAATTAAGAGGAAAGCAGTATATTTTATTCAAATTATTTGTATATTGTTATTATATTGTTATTATTGTATTACTATAGAGTAGTTTTTTATTGATGTTTTGATAGTCTTCCTGTTATGATATTATGGTCGAGTAAATTACAATATTTTTAATATTTTATTCAAAATCACTCTATATTAATGTTAATCTCTCTGGCCTTATTCAAATAAATAAAATTTTAAACATAAGATTGGAGTATCATATTATTTACTAAACCAAAAAGATAAGTTTTTTTTTTTAAACCAAACCTTGAGATTTTTAACCTAACATTTACCCAGTATCTTCCTTCGGTCCTTCAAGACTCTTTGTATAGTAATTCAAAGATATTGTTTCTTCGATAAAATGTCAAAATAAATTGTTGGCAGTTGTCACTTCGAATAGATAAAAATACAAAATACAGATATATAATAAAGGTATAACTTATTTATATGTTATCGAAGCAATTATCTATTAAGAATTAGGATCATAACATTTCAAAATTAGTTATATTAATGTAGATGTTTATATATATTATATTTGAAAAAACACCAAAATACTAAGCTTGAACAAGTTACTTATCATTACTATAATTATATTTGTCAAAGTAAAGAAGGAAATTAAACAAACAAAAAACAATAATCTAGCCTTGTTCCCTCATTGTGATTCAACTATAATTTTCAGATTACTACGTGTGTCTATGCATTGAATACTTTTTAATAATAAACAACAATAATTTTTTAAATGTACATCAATAATTGTATATTCGCAATACATATAAAAATGCCTTTATAATAGACAACCGTATCATTATAAGATCATGTATGTAATTTATCTACATCGATATAGAGTTAAAATACAGATAAATGTATGTATATTAGAATTTATTTAATATTATTGTATATTTTCTTAAGATATCTTTTAAAAAACACCTCCATGAACTTTTACTATATACACGTGATATCCTTGAGGAAAACCCATTAAATGGGACGAGTTATCTCATAAAATTAATATAAAAATTAATATATAAATATTAAAAAATATATTTTATAATACAAACTTCAAAATCCACAGAAAAACACAATTAAATCCTCTCAAACAGTCAATAATTAGAATCATTATTACCCTTTGAAGATGACTTCGACTCCTACAAATAGTTTTAAATACAACCTCAAAACACTTTTCACAAAAAACTTTACACTTTTCTTAAGTTCTCCTGGTGAGAATTACAACGAAACCATTTTTCCTAGCTCAGGGTAGAAACTTATTGGAAACGAAACCTTTATTAGTCATTCTTTCAAGGAACCGAAACAGGTAGATAATTTTTTTAAAAAATAAAAAAACTTGACAAATTCCCCTTCTTGCTGATTATACTTTTTTTGTTTATGTTATAGAATGTATAAAAACTTCGTATGCTTTTGTTGAAAATTTACAATACATCTCCACGGCTCGAAGGGCTCATCAAGGAACAGTTTAGTCAGGAAGGCTTGCAACGTATCCTTCCGAGTGTGAAGGAGTATTAGCGTTATTTTGCCAAATCTCCAGAATCTAATAAAATGATATTATATAACTATATCAAGAAAGAGACGATTTCGGCGAAAAATCCGGGACTCTTCTTCGCTTCATTGAAACCTACTGAAACTCTGCCAGATCCTTGTGTTTCGGAATTCTACCTGTCGGGTTTCGGTGGCTAAATAATTGCGTTCTCTCCAAATATGGATATATCGATAATGGATAAATAAATTATGGCTTTGCTCGCTTGCCTGCCCTCGGGATCCCTGTTGTTCCTCCACAATCAGAACCCCAATTGCTCTTTGGAGCTTACCTACCTGTCTAACCTGGCCCACAAAGGGATTCATGTCATCTATGTCCAGGATGGTTTTTTAACCACAGACTAATATACTCCTTTGAAGCTACAGCAAACGGTATTTGCCAACACTATTAGCAAGTACTTATATTTCCTGAATCAAGAAGGAAATATTCTGGTGGGGTCGCTGGCTGCCATACAGAAAATAAGAGTTTAGGGAAGTGAAACTCTCAAGAAATACCTGGAACACTAAAGTCAACTGAATAGCTGCCATCTTTCATTTCAAAAGAAGTTGGGATTTTAGATAAGTCTAGGGTAAAAATAGAGGTCCTCGGAGACCACCCACATCAACAACATCATGATAAACATGAATTTTTTAATTCCAAATGTGACGCCTGGGCTAGCTCAGAAAATGTTGGCTATCTAGCTCTGCAAGGCGGTCAAACAAGAGACCGAAATGCAACGATCAGTCTCCAATCTCGGCCATTACCCGGTCCTTACTCTGAACTGCATCTACTGCAAGGTTTGTGCTGCCAAGAATTCCACGCATTCAAAATAAAAAACAAGGAAATCCAAATATAAATGCGAATATTGTTCGAATTTCTTTGGCAAAAAGATCAATCTTTGTGTAGAGTGTTTT
>JAHDVE020012301.1:0-79186 GCA_022606495.2 Halesus radiatus | reverse complement strand
AACCACTGTCAAGAGGTCCCCTAGGTAGGTTACAAAAAATAATATTTTTATTATCAAATATTTGTCTTTTCAACTTGCAACACTGAAAATCTCTTTTTGTCAGAAATTTGTGGTTAGTGCGAATATAGTGTGTTCTATAAGGTAAATCTTAATATATTTTAAACATCCATTAATTTTAAGGTGTACCGATAAGTGTATTGCATTCCCTCAACTGTTTATGTGATTTTTGGTAATATATTTTCTTGATACTTCGCCGGCGAAATCCGCAATACTTGGAATAATAACACGCTCTATGTCCCCGCGAAGTGTCCTTGTTTACATGAAACTTGAGATTTTACCAGTGTACTATCTATAATTAAGTAAAGCAAAGTCCAATTGAATAACTCGCGCTGTATTCAATAAAAATAACCGGCCAACAAGATATTGGAGTTGTTTGACGTTCTAGCTTTTTAAACTTTGTTCGGCGCCATTGCCGGTAAGTATTTTTTATTTGAGACCTGGATACAATAATTTAGGTGTAAACTCAACTCAGTTTTTCCTAAGACTTTTGTAACCGATGCTCTTTGCTTTTATACAAGATGCATTAAATTTATTTTGGAGTTAATAAATGTATTTATAGAACTGCAGATCTCTAACTCTAACCTTACACCCTACACATACTAAGCCTTTGACAAAAAAATCACCTGAATTTTAGCTTCTAGTCATTCTAAAATGTATTTTTTTTGACATAACTCTATTATGTCTATTTGTCCTTCTATTTCTATATCTAAAATGTTAATAACAGGAAGTGGTTTTATCTTAGCGGCGTTCTAGAAAGGACGAAAACACATTCTATAATATTATCATAGAATAATTGTCTTCGACGTCAATTTCCAAGGGACAGTAGGGATCAATTACCATTTTGATAGTTTTAGAAACAGTTTCATTTTATAAAATTGAATCACCTCATTCAAGATAACCTCAAATCCTCACTCACTATCCTTAATTCCTATTTTAAAACCGTAACCAATAATAAAATAAATCAAAATATTCGAACTCGCCTTTCCCCCGTAAATGCATTTTTGAAAATATTTTAGTTTCAATGAAAATTTATTTTATTTCTATGCGCTTCTCGAAACGTATGATATTTTGTTAATTTCCAATATTTTAATTAAATACTTATCTGTATAACTCAAGGTTAGGTTAGCTGTAATATAGCTTCACATAAGTTTTTGGTATAAAACAAATACTTAAGTTGGGTCATGTCAAGAGTCGGCATGACAGAAGAGTATGTATGGGACGATATATGAATGTAAATGAAGCAAGGAGTGTGTGTTGAGACTGTTGAGAGGCTGTCTATTTTCTCTGCCCACCCCTGTGGAAAAAAACATGGTTATAGTTGGTAACTTTTTCTCTCTTGATATGATCGAACTGATTTCTTGTGTCTAGTCCTAGTGTCATATATTTTTTTGCTGTTTTGAAAACACAGAAAAAAAGAATAACCCTCATCCTTTAACAAAATAATTAGTTTCTTCTCTAATCATTAAATTTCAAAAGGAAATATTCCTTAGGGTTGATGAAATAGAACGTTACGTCAATAAAAGTCATTTTTTAGGTAAATATTTCAAAGAAAAACACTTGGAATCCGCTTCGTTTTTTACTTTCTTTATATAAAAACGAGTATTGAATGAGAATTGACGCCATCTTTTTAATGTTGGGGTATGTGAGGCTGAAGGTAGCGGGTAGGGGAAGTAGATGGGAAAGAGGAAGTATCTGGAGTCACAGCTGCTACCCTTGCCTATTTCTTTTCTGTGTCTTCGGATTCATTTTGCGAGTTCTTATTTATTATCTTCAATGATTAAAAATATATTAGAATAGTAATGAATAATGCAAGTAATATTTGTACAGCGCCCTTTAGGTGATTTTTCACAAAAAGGGTGTTATAAAAATCATTCAATTATTATTCAGCTTTGTCACCAAATATAGCTAAAGCCATTTAAAACAACTTTTAGAACTTTTAAACACAAATTGATCAAATAAAATTAACTTGCACATTCCGGGATTTGAACCCGCGACCTCCAGATTCGTATCCGAGCTAAACTGCTTGGACTATCAAAATGTCTTTGCAATGAAAGTTATGTGTTTGGTGTGTAGATAGAAACAAAGGCGGGGCACTCCGCTGTGCGTAGATTCGATTTGCGGTGTGAATGATGTTGGTGACATGCATTGTGCGCCCGGTTTTTTTTACTAATAATAAATAATCCCTTTACTCTTCAACAGTTTTTTTTTTTTTTTACAGCCAACACCAGTGACCAAGATCTCCCACAAATAACACAATGCCAGAACTGACCGAAGTCGCCACAGCGTCGGCTGCACCCGAGAAGGCAGAGAAGAAGGCGGCGGACACAGCCGAGTCAGACAGTGACTCTGATGACACCATCCCCGAACTGGAAGATGCTGGTTTGTACACTCTTCACTTTTTATCGAATAGCGTTTGCATGGCTGATCGGAGTTTCCATATCGATGGAAGGCAGTCAACGTAATGATATTATTTTGCGCCAACTGAAACTACAACTCGTTCTTGTATTTTAATTGCCGGCCTCTGTATTTCTCCCACCCTACGTTATGGAACTCTTCAAAACCTGAGTTCATTACCCCCTTCCTCTAAAAGACCCTCCACACAGCATTCCCAATGATGATTTTTATATTTTTGAATACTACATATGGAAATATTAAGAAAATTATAAAGCATCAATATTCATAGGGAAATATTGTTTTTTTCTAAACAAGATGGAAAATTATTTTCCTCAGGGCGGTCTATGTGATGTTAATGTAATAATGGGAAGAAGGCCCGGATATCTGGGGAGTATCATATTGTGAAACCAGGCTACAGGCCAAACACCCAACAGTAAGGGTTTCTTTCAAAGGAATAAGGTGATAAGTGGGAGATGGCACTACAATGGACCTACGAGATGTGTGTGAATCGTCTCTGTAAAATAATGAACTGATGATGATTCTCAAAGGTTTCGCTTTTTTATATGATTCCAGCGTGATTCTAAAACCTTGGCAGACTGAGCTTTATTCTCTATCACCTCATAGTCCTCACTACCTGCTGTTCATTTAATGCTATAATGAAATGTATTCACTTTTTTACAGGAGCTCCAGGAGCTGACGGCATCGTCAACCCCATTCCCGGCGTCGACATGGTCTCCAAGGCCAAGCAGTCCAGGGGAGAGAAGAAGGCGAGGAAGATCATGAGCAAGCTGGGACTTAAGCCCGTAAGTAGTTTTTTTTTTATAATGTATTACTGAAATTAATCATCGATGCCAAATTTATATTATAACAAATAATATTAACAACTAAATGATGATCATACTATTAATGATAGACATAAAATAAAATTTGTAGAGGAGGCGTTTTTGGTAGCCACCAGTGGCGCGCACAGAATTTTTAATTGGGATAGTTGTTAAAAAAAACTTGCCACTAAGTTTTTGGCTAAGAATGGCCCAGCTGCTGACTTCAGCCGATGTTGGTTAGGATTACCCGCCACAGCTAATATTGGCTTCATTCACGCATATTCCAAGTCAATTACTGGGTATATCAAATTCATAAATTTCAACTGCGAATTTGCATGCAAGAAAGCCAACATAATATCAAAATTATTTGATTGGTAAAGTTGTACTAATTAATAGAGGTAACAACAGATGGCGCTGAGGGCCACAATTGTCATTTGTACCGAAAGGCATGGCCTTTTTCGAAACTTTTTTTTAAATGAATACCACACGAGTCTCAACTGCTCTCAACCATCTGGAACCAGTGAGACTATGGCATCCCCAAATGGGAATGTTGTGAGGCTAAAGGTATTGGGGGGGGGAGGAGAAGGGGAAGAGGAACAGGGGAAGAGGAACAGGAAGAGGAAGGTGGGGAAATACCTGGCTATTCGGATCTGGTCACAAAATACGGCTAAAAGCCATTTCAAGCAACGTTTCAATTCTGAATGGTGGTTTTCACCAGGGCGATACTGAGAGTAACTTCCACTCTACTAACACAAACAAGTCGTCCTTTAAACACACACATGTAATTTTTTGTGTAGAATACAGTCTACATTAGAGTATGACTAGTATGTTATTTTACACACTTCCTGCTTTTGACACGTTATAGTAGCGCAGTTTGCGGGAAGTTCGCGGCCGTACGATTTGTAGCTGGAACATTTCCTGTATCTTGCAGATTGATATCTTACAAATAATTTTATAAATGTTAATGTTATTTATGTTTTCATGTGAGTAAGGTAGGGTAGGTGGGCAGTGCTTATATGCCTGTATGGAATGCACGCTTTTGGTGGCTACCATTATCTTGTGCACGTTCAGCTATGACATCCTCTAATTTTTAGAACATGGTTTTTATGCCTCATAAACTTCAGGTTTTAAAAATGTTGGAAATTCTCTCAAGAATTGGAAAACTTTGAGCACTCAAGTGCAAGTTAACTCCATTCTGAACTGGGAGACTAAACAACGCAGCACTTTCTGTTAAAACTTGAATTTAAAAGGCAGAACAAGTATGTAATTTTTTCAGCCCTATATTAATGATGCATCTGTCAAGATTTGATGATTTGTGGTCATCATCATCATCAACTGTTTCATTATAATTTGAGCATGATTGTTTTCATCTATTCTAGGTGCTTGGAGTGAACCGCGTCACCATCCGCAAGTCCAAGAACATCCTGTTTGTGATCAACAACCCGGACGTGTACAAGAACCCCATGGTGGACACGTACATCGTGTTCGGCGAGGCCAAGATCGAGGACCTCTCGCAGCAAGCCACCGTGGCCGCCGCCGAGAAGTTCATCGCCTCCGAGGCGGCGCCCACACAACCCGATCTGGCGCACCTGCCCGCCGCGCAGACCGTTGCCCCTATAGCTGAGGAGGAGGAGGAGAGCGTGGACGAGACGGGTGTGGACGAGAAGGACATAGAGATTGTCATGTCTCAAGCTGTGGTATCTAGACCCCGCGCCGTCCGAGCCCTCAAGAAGAACCAAAACGACATAGTCAACGCTATCATGGTATGTATACTACACCCCATTTTACTACACCATTTTACTACACCCCATTTTACTACACCCCATTTTACTACACCCCATTTTACTACACCCCATTTTACTACACCCCATTTTACTACACCCCATTTTACTACACCCCATTTTACTACACCCATTTTACTACACCCCATTTTACTACACTGCATTTCTTACGCTGATGTAGTTGGAGGGTACCCTTTGTGTTATTCAAACTCTATCCCCCCTAATTCAATTCAGTTTTTTAATGTGATATTGCACAATAACAGTCCGAATTGCCTGTTGGACTATGGCACCCCAATTTGGGGAATGTTAGGAGTATAAAGGTAGTGGTAAGAGAACTGCTGGAAAGTACCTGGCTATTCAGATTGGGTTAATAAACACAATTATATAGCCATTCGAAGCTCTTGTTTCAATACTACATGCTGTTCTCTCACCAGGGTGATACTGAAAATATCCTCCACACTGGAATGAGTTGATGGCTTCATTTATGTTTAGTAATCTAATCTGAACATCCAGATATTTCCCAGCCTTCCTCTACCCCACCCCTTACTTAATTCTGCCTCACAACATTTACCAAATGTGAACAACATGGTTCTCTTGACTCCGGGACAGTTGGAACTAGGGACGGTGTATGATAAAAAAGTTAAGGCTAATTGTATTTTACATTACCGAGGATCTGGCTAAAGAGCTGCATCTCTTTTCAATTGTAAAGCGAGTTTGTTTTCATGCTGCATAATAATAATTGATAATTTGTATAGCGCCCTTTTTTGTGAAATATCACCTTAAATACATTCTCATTGGTCATTTGTTCCATACAAAATGTTTATACATAGTTATCTTAGAAGTGTTTTATATATTTTCTTAACCCTTCCGTTCTGAAGGGGGGTAATACACTTACCACAAGCGAAAGTTTAGTGCATTATCCAAGTTGTTTTTACATCACATGCTCTATTATAATTGATCACCATTTAAAAGAATATGTTATTCCATTACTGTTTTTTAAGATTTTAAATTATATCTGTTCGTTCCAAAAATGTAATACTATTTTACAAAATAATTTTGTTACACGAAAATAAGGTTTTCCTAACTTGCAAAATGAATAAAATAAGTTACTTTAACTTCTGGCCTGGCATATTATGCACACAATGTCTCATCACCCATTCCTACGTTATTGTATTTAATTGTGTTGTACTAGGTATACAGTGAAACTCTCTTAAGAAGTTTTCCAAGGTACTGGAAAAAAACAACTTATTTGGGAAAACCTTGTATGTGGGATAAATAGGGGCTATTTTTCAAATTTGGTCTTGGGACCGAAAAAATCAAACTTAACCGAGTTTCACTGTATTTCTTTATAGTAATTTGTTGTCTTGTATATTATATTCCAGTTTATATAGGCTTATTGACAAAAAGTTTTAATTGAATTAATATTTTTATGTATGATGAGATAATGCAATTTCCTCGTTCCCATTTCTTTATACACACTCGTACCAAGTAGTAGAAACAATATCTATCAAATTTTGATGAAATTACTCTCCCCTCCCCCATTATGTGCGACTACCTCGTTTGTATCCCCACTACTTAAAGAAAAAAATCCTCCGTAAACATTGAAACGGTCATTTTACTGGAAAGGGCTACAATAATATATTTGAGTCACTCGTTTTCATACTTTCTCTTTTACCACATTGTCTACTGGCTGAAGATGTGCAATGTCCTGTTAAAATGGTAGTAACTAATATCTGAGTATTATTTGGAAAGGGCAAATGTAATATTAAGAGTCACATTTGCTTTGCGATTTTATGGGGGACCCCCTTCTGATTGTATGTAAATTATTACCTTCAGGTACGTAAAGGTTAAACTAATCATTCTTTCTTTTCTTCCGCAGGACCTCACGATGTAGTGCCGCATGCTGGATAAATAATTTAGAAGAGTCAACTAACATTTAAGCCTGGACGTTCCTTACACATATTATTAAAAAGTGCTTTTCGGAAAACAGTTGGGCTATCAAAATAATCTCGAATGATTACCCCGTAATGCCTCACCAGTCCTCTGGAGCAATAATGGAGGATAATATTATGAGGAACCACCATTATTATTATTGATTAATATGTTGTAATATTTCCTCCTTTCGAACAACTCTGACATTATTCTCACGCCGCGTGTATATATATAACGATCTTTATTCCTTTTAATTATTGTTTTGTATGTGCAGATTTTTGATTGCTACGAGAGTGTTGGTTTCGTTGTATTTTTATTTGATAATGTTAATGATAAGTAACATTCAAATATAACAGATGAAAGCTGAATTATTGCCGTTTTATTTGTGTTTTTATCTTATGACAATTGTGCGCAATTTGCAATGTGAAATTTCCCCCGTTTTCATTTATTTATTATATATTTTTTATGAATTATAGGAATGAATTAAGACTAGGTGAATCAGACAGAATCGATTCACTACTGCGAATGAATTTATTATTAATTTATTCTGTGTCTAGTGCTCAGCGGTTCAACCACTGAACGAGTTTGAACCTGTTGTTTTAGTTGAGTCCATTAGCTTCTGCAAAAATTCATCTTTCAATACACTACTCACTAATGTACTATGCACAAGTGTAATATGAAAACTTTTTGTTCAGTTCATACCACAGAACAAATAATACATAGAGATCCCCTAACACACGAGAGGAAGAAACCAAAATAAAGGGTCGAGTCCGAATCAGCCTTTAGGCCTCTGACACATCAATGAAATTGATTATTGTTCAGAAAGAATTTAGATTTTTTATGAAGTAAATTAAGGGAAAATTGATCTTTTAATTTCCTTAGACATGCTCACAATGCACTTCTATTGGTTTATACCTTCAGTGCATACTAATAATGTTATCTTCTATTATATAAAGAAGAATGTCCCGGGCGGCGGTGTGTTTGTTTTGTATACAAATCTACAGTTTTATTCTAAGCTTGAAAGAGGAAGGTCATTGTCTACATGAGATTTCTAAAAACCATCACCCTTTCCCACCAATTTTAGTACTCCTTGATGAAATTTTGCACACTTGATGTTAAATGTAAAAAGAAAATTACTGGGTAGGGAGTAGGAGTAGGGGGTAGGGTTATGGATTATGGATTATGGATTATGGATTATAAAACTTTACTCCAAACTATTAATAACCCCGGGTACTTCAGCTAGTAGAAATATATAAATATTTTCATTATCTTTTCTGTTTATGTGTTACTACTCAAGAAGCTTACGGTCCGAAACCAGTTTAGCCTATGGCGCCCCCGATCACCCTATTTACTCATTTCGGGATGTTACATAGTCGGGTGCACTGCACACTGTACAGACAAGGATGCTCTGGTGAGGTGACATAATTTTTTATACACCTCGTACAAGATCCGCTCAGGCAACAAGCAATAGAAAAAAAAAAACAAGCAATAGGATTACATATTTAAAATATTAATATTGTCAAGTTAAATTTTTTTTTTTACATTGTTCCTGCACAAAAAGTTTCTATCCAAAAATAAGCGTAAATATATTTTTTTTATGATTCTATGGCAACACCGAAAATCCTACTCACAATATTGCCATTTCCAATATAATCCCATTGATACATAATAAAAATGGCACATACGTCAATAGAATAATCCGGAGGTAATTCCAACATTTTTTTTTCGTAGTATTGATATAAAATTAAGCCTTTCACTAAAAAAAAATAACATTCAGACTTCAGACCATGCTTGAACTTCAGACAAATTAAGACAATAATAATTATTCATTTTTATAAACATTTCCCTTACGATCGTGTGTTGCCAATGATAAAAATTTGCCCATTTGGATTCTAATTTAATTCAAAAGGAAAAAAAAATTGAACTAGGAATATGGAACAAATTAATTGATTTTTTGTAAATATAGTTTTTTACACTTTGCCGGCACCAAAGTTAATTTTTTTATGTAATACCACACAAGAGTCCCAACTGTTCCCAGCCAGTGAGACTATGGTATCCCCGATTGGGGTATGCTGTGAGATGGGGAAGTACCTGGCTATTCAGATCTGGTCGTTAAACATGGCTAAAGACATTTCAAACAATGTTTCGATTTTAGATGGTGGTCTTTCCCAAGGCGATACTGACAGTATCTACCACTCTGGAACGTCCCACAAATATACTGCATATTGTTTTAAATGAATAAATTGTGAAGTAATAGGTGACCGGTCAGTGGCTGAGTTAGCATCGCGTTTGGGTCTCACCCAGGCGTCGTGAGTTTAATTCCTCGGCTGGTTAAGTCCTCCATTATGACACATCTTCTACTTACTGTGACGGTAGTAGGAGATTTTCAAATACTGTCAAGTCAAAATCAAATAAAAATTATTTGCGCACGCCGGGATTTGAACCTGCGACCTCCGAATTCGTAGCCAAGGATCGTAACCACTCAACCACAACCTCCAGCTCCTGACATTTGATGCAATATGCTACAACGGCGCCCTCTAGCGGCCTGAGTTATATGAATTGGGTTTTCCCATACATTGATTTTCTGTGAAATATATTTTTAATAAATTATGATTATTGATTTACATTACATGACAGCTTTGTCAAAATACCGGCAACATGCTACAGTAGCGCCTCGAGCGGCCCAGGCTACGGCGAATTCGGACTGTATTGCTATTGTACTAAATATTTTATTCTCTTTCTAAACACTATAGACAGTGAGCGAGCAGCGAGGATTTAAATGTTAATACAATCCTAATAGCCCCTATAAAAATTTATATATACATGAGCAAAAAAGGAGTTAAATCGTATTACATACACCGAGATCTAAACTGTATCAACTAAAATGAATAATTTTTTAGATAATCTTTTATTCGGATTCTATAATGGATTCTTGTATGGAATGTGTGGGACTGCACTAACCTCCCCACATACCGGAATAAACATTTATTATTATTATTATTATAAGCGATGGTACATGTACCAACATAATAGATATATCTTGAATACTCTCCAAAACATGGTGCTGAAAGTACTTCTTGTTGAATGAGTGAGCCCATGACCTCCACACCAAAACAGTTACAATCTTACTTAATCTTAGTTTCTGCCAGGAAAACAAGCGGAGTGCATGTACGTTAGTAGTACAAAACTGTTTCTTTTCAAGTTTCAACAGTTTTGGTGACTAGATCTTTATTATCTTTATTCACTGCTGGGTTTTGAGTTACAACAATTTTGATTACTCAGGTAAGTGAAAAATTTATTTTGATGTCTTTCAGTTTTGACATTTCTAGTTACATTGGTTTTGTTGAGTCGTTCTTTTATTCTCCTTTTTAAGAAAGCATAGCAAATACACTTTGGACAAAGTGCTGTAATGCATTTTTAGAGGTTTAACAGTTATTTGATTACGCCTCTGCAAAAATATAGCTAGTTGTGTCTCTAAATGATTATTTATGAGTTGATACACTTTTGGTGGTTATTGAGAGTACATTGTATTGTTTTAGTAAAATCAATCAGCGTGGATGTTTATTAGTCAATTTGGTAATGAAAAAGAGAATGTCGGTCTTGATGTACCATCTCAATATGAGGAGTTGCAGCCAGTTAATATATCAATTGAAGAATATGAGACTTGGCAATCTCAACTGAACAATCGAACCAAGACTCATATATCTTCATCTAACATCCTTGTTCCTAGTCCAAGCACCCCTAAAGTACAGTTAATGCGTAATAAACAAACTAATAACCATATTTCACAAATCCGAAGTAACAAAAGTGACATAGACAATTCTGATGCAGATTCAAATTTTGTTTTTCTTGCTGAAGAAAGAAGACCATCTAAGATGGTTCTTCGTTTTTCTTCTTCATCTTCAAACAGCTGTAGCTTCAGCAGTTCATCGAGCGACAGCAGTCTAATTCTGAGACTGATGATGAAATGGCACCCCATCTCGATGCTGGTCGAATTAAGTTGAAGGTACTGCATACAATGACTCAAAATCTCACGATTGTTGAAGATCACAACCAAGGGTCTGTCGCAGATGAAAAAAAAATAAAGAAGAGAGTAAGAAAACCATTGACGTGGAAAACGAAAGTTGCAAAAATACTATGAAATTCTGGCAAAGCCTACCTTGTTTAAATCAAACAAACAAGTTCCAGATCGAACACTTGGTCCACTTTGTGGAGCCTAGTGTCGCCTGAGTTGCAAAAGCAATTTTGATGAACCATCAAGGCAGGCTGGAAACTAGCCGGTCTTCAACGGCAGAGAGAGATTATAGTACGACACTCACAAGAAATCAAACCAAAGTCTGGATACTCTAGCACTAAAAACTTAACAGTTCTAAATACAGCAATTTATTATGAAATCAATAGGTCAAGAATGAGCGTCTGTAAATCATTCTTCAAATCCACTCTTGACTTAAGTGATAGACCTATTAAAACCACACTTCAAATCAGAGTCGGATGCGATAGAACGCGAATTGAGAGGAAAACATGGGAATCAACCAACTTTCGAACGCGATTTTAAAATGTTGATTTCAGAAGTCCCATTAAAGACACTTATTTTTAAGACTTGCCTACTTTTTGTTTCCAGTTAGCTTTATAAATATTTTTTAACGTTTTTTATGAAGGTTAAGTTTTGTTGTTTTGTCAAATTTTTTTTCACACACAATAATTTATATAAATAATAAGTTTTTTAAGAAGTTTATTCCTTCATTCCTACGGAAAGATTTTATACTTAATAAAAACTATATTTTGATGAATCCGTTATTTTATCATTTCACTCAAATGAAACCAAAATGGGAAAGTACACTTTTTTTTATTGGCAGCTATATACTTTTTGCTTGGGTAAAATTGAATCAAGTCAAAAAATGTCAACAAAACTGTTTCTAGTTCAAATAATGAAAAAAAAAATAGCTGACATGTGTCGTACAAAACTGTAGTAAATCAAAAAATCCTATTTCCAACTTACTTAAACGATTCGTGTGATATGTT
Organism: Halesus radiatus; assembly: GCA_022606495.2. NCBI lineage: Eukaryota > Metazoa > Arthropoda > Insecta > Trichoptera > Limnephilidae > Halesus > Halesus radiatus. The sequence continues at coordinate 67,176 of JAHDVE020012301.1, read as the reverse complement.
TCAATTCGAACTTTCTTTAATATGCATTATCCATTCCTAAAAGAAAACAGTTAACTTCTATCACATATCAAATATAGCGACATGACAATGTCCTTTTCGACATTCCTGAAAAAAGTGTTTTTTCAGAGGGCACAGAGCCACATTTCAGGGACATTTTAAAGAGCTTGGTGCAATTTCTGCAGCACACCTATGCAAACCAGAGCAGATATTCCGTAAGGTCCACTAGCTTTTTAAATTTAGATCTAGGTGTGCGATATGTAGGTTAATTAATGCATATTTTTTAAATTTTCAATTTCAATAATTTATTAAGAATATAGAATACATAAAATATATGGAAAAACCCAATTCCGCCAACTCGCGCTGCTAGGGGCGCTGGCGTAGCATGTTGCCATTTCAATGTTTGGTAAATATCAGTATTGTATTTATTTATTTCATGTATTGTCGTATTTCTACAGTATTTGCCGTCACAATCAAACAAAAAGTGGAAATGTGCTGGACACGTAGCGCGGCTTATGAATGTCGGCTGGAATTCTTGTATCAGCAGATGGCATTCTTGGTTTTAGGAAACAAAGGTCACCCGCAGGCAAGAATTGCTGGCTGGAGATGGATGTGAGCTGCACAAAATTGGTAAAACTAGAGACATGAAATGAAGCATTATTAAAAATACAAGAATTTAATCTGATAAGTGAAAATAACAAAAACATGTTCAAATTCATAATTTTCCCCTTGAAAATATGTTCTTGGTAAAACAACGCAAAAAATAACTAACTAACCATCACGCCGTTTCACCTCAGGGGTAGGCAGAGAGGATGAACTGCCAAATAACTCAGATCACACTCCTTGCTTCATTTCCATTCATACGAGGTGTGTTCAAAAGAAAAGGAGAATTTAGAATTTTTTTGAAAAGTATTTATTTATTCATCAATATTCATTTTCTCCCCTTCAAAGTAATCCCCCTCAGATATAATGCACTTATGCCAGCGCTTCTTCCAATCCTCGAAGCACTTCTAGAATGCGCTTTTCGGTATGGCCATCAGCTCGTTCTTCGATTCTAACTTTATTTCATCAATTGTGGCAAAACGCTTTCCTTTCATTGGTCTCTTCAGTTTCGGGAATAGAAAAAAGTCGCAGGGAGACAAATCCGGTGAATACGGTGGTTTAGGCATGATTACGGTGTTATTTTTGGCCAAATAATCACGAACAAGCATTGATGTGTGAACTGGTGCATTATCGTGATGCAAAATCCATGATTTCTTTTTCCACAATTCCGATCATTTGAGCCGTACTACTTCACGCAAACGTTGCATAACTTCCTTGTAGTATTCCTTATTAACCGTACGACCTATTGGCAAGAACTCATGATGCACCACACCATTGTAATCGAAGAAAACAGTGAGCAAAACCTTCACATTTGATCGAACTTGGCGTGCTTTTTTCGGTCTTGGCTCTTCTGGCCGCTTCCATTGGGATGATTGGGCCTTGGTTTCGACGCCATAACTATATACCCATGTTTCATCACCAGTTATGAACCTTTTGAGCAAATCTGGATCGTCGTTGACATCATTCAACAACTCCTGAGCGATACTAATGCGACGTTGCCTTTGCTCAAAATTTAGCAATTTCGGAACAAACTTCGCTGCCACACGTTTCATGCCCAAAACATCCGAGAAAATTGCATGGTATGAGCCGATTGATATGCCAACATTCTCTGCAACTTCCCTAATAGTGATTCGATGATTTTCCAAAACCATTTTCTTCACTGTTTCGATGTTTTCTTCGTTTGTTGACGTGGTTGCAACTCCAGGACGCTCATCGTCATTAACATCTTCTCGGCCTTCTGTAAAGCGCTTGTACCACTTATAAACACTTTTTTGAGACAAAGTAGACTCGCCGAATGCCACAGTCAACATTTTAAGTGCGTTGGAGCACTTTATTCCATTTTTAACGCAAAATTTAATACATATTCTTTGATCCATTTTTTTCAAAAGTAAAAATCGAAGAACACACAAAAACGTGACTAACCTTTCCAGTTGTCAAAAACAAACCACTAATCCAAAATGGCTGATAATGCTAACATATGATAAACATATGTGTACCAACATGACAACAACAAAAAATTCGATAATCGAATGTAGACAGCCCGCGAAAATTGAAAATTCAACTTTTCTTTTGAACACACCTCGTATATATCGTCTCGTAGATAGGGTGGTCAGCACTGAAGTGGCGTAACCCACAAAATGTCAGGCTGAGATGACTGCGTTTAAAGTTTTAAAATGCGTAGGTGGTTTGTAAAAGTTGTAACAAAAAACGTGAAATCATTGAAAAATAGCGAAACACACTTTTTCGGTTGATTTATTCACTTCTATGTGAATAAATCATGTTCATACAATCTAGTCTCCTTCGACAGGAGTAATCTTCCCAGCATACCTTCCATTGATATGCTTAGTGTAACTTTAGGTGACCAACTTAGGCACGGGAGATCCATCGAAGCCAGAGTCAAGCTAGCCTCAGAGAAGCTGGGTGTACTGTACAGGCCCCGGAGATACTTTAATAGTAAATATCGGTAAAACAAGGACAGCGTTCCCACCTAACGTCTGTGCTCCAAAGATTGCAATCCGTTTGTTAAGATCGGCAAATCCATCAAATGGACCGCCCGTTTCTGCGCAGAGTCGAGGTTTTTTTTTTAGATATTTTGGGACTCCCGACCAGAGGTGGCTGCCAAATTGTACAGTGGGGCGCACTTGCGATTTGTACAGGGTCAGCAGTTGTGTACTATCTGCAGTATCTGCGGGCTCCGTACAATTCGCCCAGCTTCTGAGAGGCTAACTTTACTCTAGCTTCGATGGAGCCCCCATACCTGCGCTGTCACTTAAGGTTACACCAAGTATATCAATGGAGGGCTTTGTTGGGAAGATTGCTTCCATTAAAGGAGACTAGATTGTCATTTCGATCCCTTTTAGACGTAATCAGACATGATTGGGTCTTTGAGACATTAAATTCGACGAGGTTATTCTTACCCCAAAAGGACACCCTCTCGAGGTAACCATCCACTCTCTGCTTCAAAGCCCTCCGAGCCGTTGGAGTTTGAGTCAAACAAAAATCTATCATGGACTGTACTGTCATCCGCGTAACAATGGATTGGTGCACATGTCAAGAGGTCATTGATGTGCAACAAAAACAGAACCGATCCTTGTGGGACGCCAGTATTTATTGAATGCGAGGAAGAGATGAAACCATCAGCAGCCATCTGAATCGATCTCTCCCTCAGAAAGTCGGCAATCCACGTACACAAGGAAACGGGAAGTCCGTAAGAAGGCAGTTCGTTGACAAGTCCTCGGTGCCAAACCCGCTCAAAAGCCTTAGAAATGTCCAGTGAGACCGTTTAAATCTCACCATAACGTTCCAGGCACCGCCCCCAAACGTGCGTCACATACGCGAGAAGATCACCGGATGAGCGGTTCCACCGGAATCCGTACTGACGGTCGTTAATAATTTTGTTCTTCTCGAGGTATGTGAGCAGTTTGTCGTTGATCACACGTTCCATCACCTTGGACAGAACTGATGTGATCGCTATGGGGCGATAGTTGGCCGGGTCGGAGCGGTCACCTTTCTTAGGTATAGGTTGAATGACCGCTTTTTTCCAACCAGAGGGTACAGAGCCACATTTTAGGGACATTTTAAAGAGCTTTGACAAAACTGGAGCAATTTCTGCAGCACACCTCTGCAATACCAGGGCAGATATTCCATCGGGTCCACTAGCTTTATTAACATTGAGCCCCCGTAAGACATGGAGTACATCCCGATGCCGGATCCTCAGCTTTTTCATATAGAAACCGCAGTGAGGAACCTACGGCGGGATGGCACCCCAGTCATCGAGGGCCGAGTTTTCCGCGAACATTTTCCCTAAAAGATTGGCCTTTTCGGTGGCGGTGTTAGTGAACCGTCCAGTCTGGTAAGAGGCGGCAGACTGGATTTGCAGAAATTGCAACCTATGGAACCCGCTAGCGACCAAAATGCTCTGCTGCCATACAGGCAGGCAGCTAGCTTTTTGCTGATCTGTAGGTCGTGCTCAAATTTTGACCTATTGATGATTATCTTACCTTCCTTGATTTGATGGCAACATGGTACACTAGCGCCCATAGTGGTGCGCATTGGCAGAATTGCTTTTTTTTATACGTTAAATGATTTTCTGTTAAATATATTCTTTATAAATTACAGAAATCGAAAATTCATTAAATAAATATTAGATAATCTGCATATGACATTACTGCTTTGCTCATAAATGAAAATAATGAAAGAGGCTTTTAGGGTTGTACTAACAGTTATAAGCCTTGCCACTCAACGCTCGCACTCGGTCTGGTGGTTTAGAAAGGGAATAAAATACTTATTTAACGAGTTGTGAGAAATTCTCTTTGATTTCTTATTGCCTCTTTTCAACTTAACATATCACAATTATACTTTTCATTTTAAAAATTGATTTACATATGGTTCAAATAGATATAGTTATTTAAATGTTCTCATAAGCATATATAAAGAAAAATTAATGTAAATGAATTTTCGATTTCTATAGTTTATTATTTCACAGAAAATCTATTTAAATGTACGAAGCAAAAAAAGTTCCGCCAACATGCGCCGCTAGGGCGCAAGTAAACCATGTTGCCAACTCAATGTACGGAAAATGTCAGAAGCTGCGCGTATTATATATATATTTCTACGGTATTTACTAAAAGAAAGGTTTCACTAATTTTAGAAAAGAGGTAAACTTTATATTTACAAAAATATTATTTCGTACTTTGTCGACAATGTTGAACGTATGTCAGTCCCCGCCTTTAGCCATAGCCACAGATTACGTCACTCACTTCACTACCTTATGAACAAGTTTATCTATGCTAATCAGTCGCGAGGTGTCAGCTGTCAGACGAGCTGGTTCGTGCGAGTCGTAGTGGATATAATAATATCGGATTGTCCAATTGTTTTTATCGTGAATAAATAATCATTGTGATCGATTTGGTGATAAAATGACGACCAAAGAAAAGTTCGACGCGGCCGTGAACGTCATCAGGGGCCTGCCAAAAAGCGGTCAGTACAAACGTAGTAAATTGATAATCTATTGACGTTTGTTAATTATTATTTGATTTCCCTTTCATTTCGTAAGTTGATAGTCGTCACTTTCATTTCCTCATCCTTTCTACGCGTTCCTACGCATACTATTACTAAGCTATTTCAATACAAACACGTGTTAAACCAATATACGCGCAGAACGCTGTATTATTTTGTGTTTTTTTTTGTTATTATCTTATTGATAACATTATAGCGTGTAGTATAAATATTCAACCATGCTGTTATCTTGAAATGTTATGAATTTTGAATTAGGTAACTTAATCGTAAAATGGTAATTATTTATGTATGTGTTCAATTATAACAGACGCGTCAGGATGGCATGACAAACATTCGTCATATTGTTGTGGCTTTGTTTCTCGAATTCATCTTTTGTTCCATCTTCAAAAGATTTTTTTTTCCATTGATGTGTGGGTGTGTTTTCTTTAAAATCTGGCAGGTACTTAAAAATACGCACATTAGCAGCCAGGCACTTTTTGAATACATACAATAAATCAACAATAAAAAAGTGCAATTAGGTACTTTTTACCACAAAAATAAGTAATATGGAAATCGAACACGATTTGAAGTGTTTTCTATTTCTTCCGATGTTCTTTTTTTTCCAAGTTAGGTACCTAGTAATAAAATCAGCCAGGTACTTCTTCAATACAATAAAGCAAAACTAAATAAAACGCGCATTAAAATTATGTAGGTACTTAAAAGTATCCCAAAGGAGGATATAAAACAGTTTCGACGTTTCTTTTTCTTTTCGACAATGTTTGAAAAGGTTGTTATTGTTGAACTTTGGGTTTCGTACATAATTTTAGTAAGCCTTTATACGAATTCAAGGTTTATATAGGTGCTAATTATTGTTAGAAGATATTTACGACAATAATTTACGAATCATAAATAATTAATGTTTTATGGCTAGTAAAAAAAAAATGTTATGGACTGATTTAAAAAAAAAACATTGACCAATATTTTATACTCCAAGTTATAAATATCTGCATATTTTATTACCACCGACTTAATTTTTTTATTTTTTATTGAATGTAATTTGAAAATAGTCTGCAACACAGTGGTTTACACATACTTTTTGGGTACGATTCCCACGTCCCATGAGGCAATCAATGTCTTGGATTTTAATTAACAATTTAAAAATGTTTATTTATTTGCCTGGGGTTTGTGATGATGTTGATGGAGCTTACAAATTTAACTTTACAGCTCTCATGTATTGATAAAATACGTCAATAGATTTTGTCCTCGCCACCGAGTCTTCGATCTGCCCAAGGTTGTAAATCTTGGACTTGTGTTGATGGATTGAATATGTCAAGAAAATTCTGACGTAGATGAGTGATTGTTACTAAAACAAGATAAAAAAAAGACTATTAGTATATTTTATATATTATAATAATACAACATGGTCTTGTGAGGCTGGAATTACAGTAAGTCAATGTTCTCTTGTTTATGGGCTCTTGCTTACTGAGCATTTCGTTTCTCGTAATTTTCATAATTTCGTTACTAACTAACCATCACGCCGTTTCTCCGCAGGGGTAGGCAGAAAGGACGGACCGCCGAACAACTCGATCTTGGCATACAATTCTTGCTTCATTCATATTCATGCATCGTCTCTTACATTCTCTTCTATTATTCCGACTTCTGACATGGCCCCACTCAAGTATTTGATTCACTTGATCGTGCCATGTCTTCCTCGGGCGTCCCCGGCTTCTTCTTCCATTCGCATTCTCGTCACATGGTCTCCTTACACTCCTTTCTTCGTTCATTCGCTCTACATGCCCAAACCATCTAAGCGTCCCTTTCTTGCTCATTACGATTACATTAGCCTTGCGTTCTTTACGAATCTCAACATTTTTTACACGATCATACATGGTTTTACCACACATTCGCCTCAGAGATCTCATTTCTACGGCATTCAGTTTACTTTCATCCTTCCTCTGCCAGTTCCAAGCCTCACTGCCATGCATTGGGGTTGGTATCAGCACTCCACTGTGGTCTGCTAGCTTCGCTTCTGAAATTATCCTGAACCATTCTGAGACTTTCTGAAACCATTCTGTAATTATTATTATAAACATGTATCTTGCAATAAGAAACATGTCACCTATATCCCGGGTTCATTCCTCTTCCACCATAGCTAGGATACGTTTGGTACCTCAGCTCATTTCTTCCTAAATCTTTGCTAGAGTAAACTACGCGCCTAGTTCACAATTCCTTAATGTTTATATCTAACGTCTAATAAAATACATAAACAAAGTATGTGACTATACTAAATCTACAACCCGAGCTAACAAGAAGTAGATATATATAATAAACAAGTGAAGAAACAAAGGTGAAAATTATTACGGCTTTAAAAATGTACCCCTTGGAAACTAGAATTCGAAGAATAATAATATTATGATAATTGGTTTGACATGAATATTCTTATTTTTTCATGATTAATAGGTTTTTTTTAATTGAAGACTTCCAAATTAAGTTTAAATATAGCCAAAAAAAATGCTTATTGAAAACAAATGAAAAAATCGACAAGTAAAACTTTCTATACTAATTCAAAACCGGAATACGCGCGGCTGAGACCGATGACGTCAGATGTTCCGAATGCAATGGTACCAACATAACACGGTGTTTTGATGAGATGATTTTTTATTCACTTTTAAATAACGATTTATGAATTCTACGTATAATTATATATAATATTTACAACTTAAATATTACAACGATGCTTACAAACTTCAATAAGTTATTAAAAAAAGAATATTTCTTTCCAGACTTGTAAAATAAGTCAATAGATGTCTCATATAAATAAAAATCGGGTAGGTATATCCGAGACTCTTGCATTGTATTATTCCGATTACAACTGTGTTCGGGTAGAACTTTGCAATCATCATAAGGATAGCAGCCAATAATATGGGATTTAAAATGGAGGATAATATTAACAAGTCCTGAACTTGCAGTATATGATATCGGTGTAGATGGCGTAAATTGAACTGTTCTCATTAGCTAAGTTGGTTAAGTGGTTGCCCCGGATAGGCAGAGGTCCTGGGTTCGAGTCCCAGATGCGACTAAAATCTTTTTATTTTCTGTGTTTTTTCGGATTCGTGTTTCTTTTGGGATGTGTTAATATTATATTCTTCAATGATTAAATATTACAATGAGGTTGAACTTCAATACGTTATAAAAACAAAAAAAAATAATATAATAAAACTTGTTTATTCTGAATCTGCGTTTGCTGATATATAATTTTTGCGGTAATATTTTCTCTCATAAAAGCTGCCAAAAATTGTTCGACCTATAACTTTATATTTTTTTTAAATAAAAAAAACGCTAAATTATTGCATGCGTTTATTATATATGTGAAGTAGATCCAACGGTTATCTCAAAGTTGCCAAAATGGACATTATTGTAATTTATTTTTGGTCTCGCCTTCTTTTCGGATCTCCTCATTTGTAATACACCTGCATGGTTTAACCGCACATATGTCTCAGATATCTCATTTCTACTGCATTCCGTCCTTTCTCTGCCAGTTCCACGCTTCACTGCCATACGCCGGGGCTGGTATCAGAATTCCATCGCAGACAATGTGTTATGTACTTATATTACCTATCTGTCTACCTACTTCTGGAATTTCTAGTTATTGTTTACCTTAATCCTTTGACCAGACAATGTCACCCAGTACCCTTTTGTTATAGTAGCTATTAAAATAAGTATACCATATCAGAATTTATAAATACCCTAATAAATTATCCCCTAGGAAAAACCCAAAGTCATTTGTAATGCTCTCTGGTAATTCCTTGAAATATGTTTATTGTCATATCTGTATCTATGCCCGCAACATTTTAAAACTAATTGTCCCATCGCTTTGAAAGTTCCTTTATAAACCTCATGTCACCTATATCCCGGGTTCATTCCTCTTCCATCATAGCTAGGGTACACTACGTACCTCAGCTCGTTTCTTCATAAATCTTTTGCTAGAGTTCGTATTTATATATTACATCTAATAAAATACCCAAACAAAGTATCTGACCTTATACTAAATCTACAACCCGAACCAACAAGAAGGAGTATAATAAACAAGTGAAGAAACAAAGCTACATTCAGTGAAGAACAGTTAAATGGACCCTTAGAACAAGTTGCATCTAAATCTGTGTTAAATTCCGATAGGTACGTGACAAATGTAGACTGCAAGCATCGCTTCACCTTTTTTGGACTACTGGATTCAGTCCTCCATTAATTGAATTCCTACATTCTTAACATTGAATGTTTTTTTTTAATTTTAAATTACACTGCTCTAACAGTAATGATTAATGATAGTGTACTACATCTCTGAAACATTCCAGTCACTATCTAATATCTGTCTAGAAATCTAGATATTAATCTAACAATCATTGAATTAAAATAATATTTTTGTGACAACTAGACACGTTCTAATCTCTACTTCACACTTAGTGCGCGGTATGTGAAGTAACTACGAGTATACGTTCCGTTTTGAACAGGACTCCTGTTTTCCGGGACCCTGTTCCGTTGCGTTGCGTTTGTCCAGAAGGAAAGCGTCGGGACGCAGAATGTCCCTTTTTTCTGAAAGAAGGCGTACAGCTTGGCAGAATATTGTAGACATTTAATAAATCTGAACTAAACGTGTTAATTACTATGGCACCACCAAGGTTTTTGACGTTTGTTTTTTTAATGTATATAATTCACTTTTCATCGATCCAAAAGGAATACCTCAAACTACAGACCCATTTCAGTCCTATAAGATTTATCTAAAAAAAATTAACGTGTAATTTACGAAAGACTAATCAATTTTCTTTTAAAAAAATCATGCTTTGATACAGTAAGTCATGATATACTCTTCAAGACACTCGAGAAAATTGGTGTAGTTGATCCTGTTCTTACGGCCGCTCTTCCCAACCCTACTGAGCAACTGTTGAGCCGAAATTTTGACTCAACACTGTTCAACCGCATAAATACGCTCTTCCCAACAAAACTCTTGATCAAATTTACGATCAATTTAGGATATCGATTTTTATGGATTAAGCTCCGCTCAACAGAAGACTAGTTATAAAAAGTGTCAATAGGGTGAACAGTCAGTGAAATTTCAAACGTCATTATTGGTTCGCGATCTATTTATCGCGATTCAAATATTAAATGAGAAAGATTATTTCCGTTTTCTAGTGTCAAAACATGTATGTTGTATGTTTTAAATAAAATTGAAGAGAACCGAACTTATTTTACTTATTATAAGCTATGTTTTGTCTTGTTTTTCACGAAAGAGAAACGTCAAATGTACGTCTATGAAAGTAGACGGGCACCTCCATGGACAATTTAGGATAAAAAATACTTACAGGCAAACAGAGCGAATGCTCAACAAAACACTTGGCTGATCGGTGCCTCAGATTAATCATTCGAAAAGTTGGGAAGAACGGCCGTTAGTGTATTTAAATCTTATCTTAGCAACAGAAAGCAATTCGTTAGCATCAAAATTGCAATCACCTTCCAATAAACTATGGAGTTCCGCAGGGATCAATACTATTCTCTAATTTAAGATAAAATCACTGCACCTTAGATTATCACATTTATTTACATGAATTTTTCTTTGCCTGTCTGTCCTCGATTTTAATGACATGAGTTATCAATTCACCTCATTTTGGAACTGTTGATTTTTGCTACATAATATTAAGTTTAACAAAGTTTTCAAGGCAAATATGTAAATGAATAAACAATAAAATAAAAAAAATATATATATAATAAAGTATAGGAAAATAACATAAATAAATGTACAGGCTCGATTATACAGATACAATAGAAATACGTAACATCGTTTTACGAAAGAGAAATATACTTACATCAGAATCTGCAAAGCTTATGGACGCCTATCGTCACAGAGTTGGTATCTATGATAAATGGTTTTCCAAATAGCATTTAAAAAAATAACATCTCAAAACATCATTTTAAATTTGGCCTAAGCGCACACATGTCTCAATTCCTCGGGCAACTTGCTGTAGCTGGTGTAAGCGATGTATTCCAATGATTTCAGAGTGCATTTTTGATATGTGTAGTTTGCGGTGTTGTCGTGTAATTATGTTGGTGAACTTCATAATTATAGTTAAGTTGTATATTTGTGTGAGTATGGCATTGAATCGTATTTAAAATAGTGTTTGTAATCTTATGGTTAGGAAATATCTCCATTTGTTTCTATTATCTGTATTCTGTAGTACTAATTGATTTATTTTTATTACACTTTTTTAATTATGATCTTACCCGAAATAAACTTCGCGTTATAAAAAATATTCACCGTTCTTTTTTCCGTTTCGGGTTTTATCTGCTTCGGCACCAATTTATTCAATTTTATAGTAAGTCTTCATAATAACGTAATATTATGTTGAATGGTTGTAAACTCGATATTATTGCCGTAAATAAATACGTTTTAATCTTACTTACGTAATAATAATATGGTAAAATCTAAGCCGTTCAATCACGCTTAGTTTCCTTGACCTTAGAATGATAAAAAAATAACGATTCCAAGCATCTCATAATACTATGTTGTATGCAAGCTTATTAAAAAAAATAAAAAAAAATATTATGTTAATTCATATTTATTTTGCACTCTTGTGCGAATTGGGATCTTTTGTGTCTTTAATTTTTTTGTTTTTGTCCGGAATATTTGTATCTACTTAAATACGTACGTAGGTGTACTATGTTACGTATTTTTTTAATTCCACTTTAATTATTCTAATTTTATTTTCATGTACTGTTGAATTTCGCAGCAACCTATGACTTTTCCAGAAACGGGCTGAAAAATATAATCTAAGTAAAAACATGGCTTATTACCCTGATACCCAAAATTGTATATAACCCACAGTTTAAGAATTAATTGTACCAGTCTGAAGATAGCTGTCACAGGCTGAAACCGGTCACGGTCAAAAATAAAAAGTGGAATAGAGTTTAAAAAGTGTATTTTTTTAATCAGCACAAACACTACTTTATACGCATAATATATATTTAAAAAAAAAAATATATATATATATTGCAAGATTTCAATCTGTATTTTCAAAAAATTACGTGGAGTTCCAGCTACCGTCACACTACTATAACGTGTCAAACGCAGGAACTAAGTATGCAAAACAATGGCATTACGAACAACAGACATCTTGTAGAGCTCACAAAAGTGGCAAGCAAAAGATGCAGTAATTGCCGTACTTTGATTTAGTATTAAACTGTCACGCGTCGCGTGAGGACGTGTGCTATCTCTAACAAAATTGCACAAACAAGTGCCAAAAAGCCCTCGTGTGTGATGAGAAAGTGTTTCCATTACAAGGCAAACACCAGTAAAAGCCATGGAATAACATTTCATTCGTAAATACACGCAAATTACATAATACAATAATTGTAATCGGGAAACAATCAATGATATTACAAATACACAATGAAGCAACGGAAAAATATATTATTAACATTTAACCCGAAAATTTTAAACGCCATTAGAGATAAAGTGAGATAGCGAACGTAGCAACACACGAGTATAAAAAGGACAACCTTCTTGCAGTAGGTCTTTTCATACAGCGTTCCGTATTAGTTTTTTTTTATTAGGGAAAGATGGGGGTGAAACGCACAATGGGTAACGCATTAATTAATTTAATTATATAATATAACATATCCAACCTGACCGAGTCACCTACATGAGATTCCTTTACTGACAATAACAAAAGACAATTTTAATTTAACACACATAAATACACCAGTATTTAAACTCTGTACAAAGTTACGAAATAAAAAGCTTTTCACGAAGGCAAAAACGAAACAAATTAAACCCCTTTTAAAGGCAAATGACTTTTGTCTGGGATAAAATTATTTTGTTTATTTGAACCAGCAAATCGACTACCATACTTTGTTTTGTTTAAAGTTAATCAAATTTAATCATGTTAGTATTTGGAAGTGTTTTAGTTTTTTTTTATTATAATGACAGCTGTTTCGGCGTTCAAAGCCATTTTCAAACTTTAAAATTATATTAATAATGAGAAGAGCAATATAAAATAGGAAATTTTCTAAAGGGATTTTATTTTTTCTCTACCGCATCCGATTTTTTCATGTTGCGCCGTGTCATGTTAAAATATCTTACAATAGGTTAAAAGATTTTATGGTCTCTGTTTTCGGGGCAAAAATATGTAAAAACAATCACATTTGCAAAACAAAAACGATTTTTTTAAATGTATTATTGACTGTGTTTATACATATATTTCGTAGTATATGAAAACTCCCCTTCGGAAGTAAATAATAACCTGTATATTCACTTGAACTTCTGTACTGTATATAAAGCATGTACAAATAATACACCTTACCACTATAATAATACTAATATTGTATTACCATGAGTTAATTATAACTCGTTATAATTATAATAAAAAAAATTATTTATTTTCCCCTGTGTCTCGTTTTACCCGACTTACCCTCGCATATCGTAGTGTAAGCGAGTAGGGGTAGTGTCATCTCATTCACACCTGTAATATTCGACGTGACTTTGAATTACGAAACGACGCACGGACGCGCTTCCACCGCGTTCAACAGACATATCTTTTAAATGTCATACAAAACCGGTACTGGCAACGTAAGAGTGTTGTTGTGTTCATTTTGTTAGACAATGACGTGTTTATAAGTTTTTGATGTCATTGGTGCAAAATGTCATATTCAAATGCTGACGGTATTCTATACAAAAAGTACACGTGTGCGCAATATACGCATTCAAGAGACTCGTTTGTGTTAGTGTCGCAAAAGGCCGTGCCTATCGGTACAAATTACAAATGTGGTAACCAGTGCCATCTGTCGGTACCTCTTTTGATTAGTACCTATAACTTTATCAACTAAATAATGATCATACGAGTATTATGCTGGGTTTCTTTCATTCGATTATTCTGTCGAAAAAAATATTGAAATTTTATATATCCAGTAATTGGCCTTTAATAAATCCGGATAACCCATTAAATGCATTTTTTGCACCGATGTCATAAAACTAACAATGAAAACACACACATAATATTAATAAAGGTAAAAACTTCCTTTGGCGCTCACAACATTTAAATAATATAATTGTATAAACGTCTCTGTCTAGCAATACCATCATTATTAACACGTGGAATATTATATACATATTGTATGCATGTACATTATCCTCAAACTGATCAGAGGTATACGAATATACAGCTGAGATGTATCATATACAAACTCGTCCCACTGTTGTTCAATATCAGGTTATGTTCTGATTTTATAAATAGTCATATTTTGTATCACACATAAACACGTTCCATTGTTGTGTAAATTATCACCGAAAACAAGGTCAATAATAATTATATAATTTATTTTAAAATTTAAATATGTTAGTTGTAAGTCTCTATTCCTCAACCATAGATAATAATAATAACAACAAAGCACTTATATAGCGCAGTTTTGTGTTATTTCACTTCAAGTGCGCAACACTATAAATAAACTTAAAAAATAAATAACTCCATTCAGTGGTATTCCTACAGTGCTCCTTTTACATTCTATTCATACATTCTTAACATATAACATACATTCTTGCTTATTCTTAATATTACTCCTACAGTACTTACCCATACAACAATATTGTTTATTAGACACATCTGTTCATAAAGATGTTTGTCACTAGTAAGTTACCAGTTTTAGTTGTAAGTCGCCAGCTATATAAGTCTGATTATAAGATGTCACTCTCATTTGGAATATGGAATTTTGGGATGGGGCTCAGCTGCATAAAAATACATAAAACCACTAAATACAACTCAGAAATGCATCATAAATACCTTTTTAAAGGTCGTCAACAACGGAAATTTTTAAACATTTCGACGTTCCAAGTATTCGAAAAAATCTTTGCCAAAAATATTCTAGTTAATCATCTTAAAAATGACAATATGGCTATGACTCCTCGTGATCATAATACCAGAACAAAGCAACTAGACAAGCTAAATGTACCCATGCTACTTTTGGACAAAGCTCTAAATTTTTAGCTGTAAAATTATATAACAAACTCCCTTTTGATATCAAAAAAAGTAATTCTATCAATAATTGCAGTAAGTCAAGCAAAACATGGCTTAAGGGATTAACAGAAGAAGAACTGACTACCACTCTCAAAACAACGTCATAGAAATTACCGGAAAGGCCCTACCCAAACCTTGAAGTTGAAGTTACTGAAACCCCTTTATTTAAAACCTGATCCGCCCAGCACAGGATCTCCTAGTGAGGAGGACTATGAAAAAAAATCCGTAATATGTATGTATTTTTTATATTTATACCTTACCTTGAAATGTCAAAATTATATAAAAACTAATAAAAAAATAAAAAAATAAAGTCGAAAGTAAATTAGATCTAAGTCTAGAGAGATAAGGTATAGGTTAGATAAATTATGTTGTAAAACACCATTGATGTAATTTTTTCACGAAAACGGGGCTATAGAAATAATCCATTTATTATTATTATTGTTACTATAATAAACGAAGCGGTTATTTGGATGTGGCAGGTGTAATTCCAACGAACATCGGCCAAACCAGCAGCTTATCCATTATTAGCAATAACATACCACATCCATGGTAAGTTTTTAAAATATCAATTAATTTCATTAATTAACTGCCTTTCCTACTGCCTACCGTGATAAAAAAAAACCCTGTGCACGCCACTTGTACTGATATAGTTTTGGAAGTTTGAATTTAGATTTCACCAATATTAAAATAATTTCATTTTTGGAGTCACTTTAGGATTACACCCCCCATATAATAAAAATTGAACTGTATAAATTAAAGTGTTTTCATTTTTAATTTGTAAAATTCTCTTTCGACGGGTATGCAGAAAAGAAACGTCAATTCATCCAAATTTTTTTAAAGTTTTCAGTTTCGATATAGCACTGCATAAATTTACATAAATTACCCATGTCCAAGTGATATTAGCGATAGTGTCCAACCACGTTTTAAATTAATTTTCTAAATTAGCTCGTATAAAAGTGCGTTGTCTTTCTTCATGTGGAATTTTACATACTTTGGCACAGAATCACAGGTTAGGGAAGTGCACTTGTTTGTTATGGAGAAGAAAAGTGCAATCTCCTATATTTTCAGCAAAGAAACGTTTGATTTTTCAGAATTTCAGAAAAGATGCGCGCCGTATTTCCCGGTGTTACAAAAAAAGAAAGATGCTGATCCCAGAGTTATATGGAAGAAACATATGTTTTCCAGAGTTACAGAACAGAAATTGTAACATATGAGAGAAGAAACGTGTGTTTTCACAGAGTTATAGAACAGAAACGTGTAATTTCACAAAGTTACAGAGAAGTAACATGTATTTTACCAGACTTGCAGAATAGAAACGTGTAATTTCACAGAGTTGCAGAGACGAAATGTCTGTTTTCCCAAAGTTACAAAACAGAAACACGTAATTTCACAAAGTTACAGAGAAGTAACATGTATTTTACCAGACTTGCAGAATAGAAACGTGTAATTTCAAAGAGTTGCAGAGAAGAAATGTCTGTTTTCCCAAAGTTACAAAACAGAAACACGTAATTTCACAGGGTTACCGAAAATAAACGTGTTTTTTCACATAGTTGGCAAAATGAATCGAGCCGTTTCCGATGGTTAGGTAGAAAGAAGAAACAGGTTAGGTTAGATACAATTTCCCATATTACATATTATAAAACAGTTCTGTGTTCTGCACAAACCACAGACCTTGCTAAACGTAATAATGCCACATTCAAAGTCATAATATAACAATTGATAGTACTCAGGAGATACTTATCACATTACCGTTCAAAGTGCATTTTAAATTCGGACAATTTGCATTTCAATTGAAACTATGGCAACCGGTAACCAATAACCAGTTCACGGGCGGTGTTACCTGCTGGGGGATTCGTCAACTATCGATTTCTATTGAGTGTTTGATAGTGTGGTTATCGAAACGCCAGCATGATTGCGTATTCTGTACCCGTACTGTCGTGAACGCAGGTGAATAATTACAAAGGGTCATTTAACGATTTACTTCCTGCACTTTCCCTCCTGTAATTCCCCTCTTTACCTTAGCTTCCCCCAGTAAACTTTCTTTTCGATCCTTTCCCTCTAATCTTTCTAAACTTTCCTTCCTACCTTTTCCATTTATCTTTCCCTTTAATCTTGCTAAACATTGCTTCTAGCTTTTCCACCTAAACTCTCTCTCTAATCTTTCTAAACTTTCCCTTTAATCTTTCTAAACTTTCCTTCCTAGCTTTTCCATTTATCTTTCCCTTTAATCTTGCTAAACATTGCTTCTAGCTTTTCCACCTAAACTTTCCCTTTAATATTTCTAAACTTTCCTTCCTAGCTTTTCCTCTTAAACTTTCCCTTTAATCTTGCTAAACATTGCTTCTAGCTTTTCCTGCTAAACTTTCTATCCAATTTTACTAAACTTTCCTTCCTAGCTTTTCCTCTTATCTTTCCCTTTAATTTTCTAAACTTTTTTTCTAGCTTTTCCTCCTAAACTTTCTATCCAATTTTACTAAACTTTCCTTCTTAGCCTTTCCTCTTAAACATTCCCTTTAACCTTGCTAAACATTGATTCTAGCTTTTCCTCCTAAACTCTCTCTCTAATCTTTCTAAACTTTCCCTTTAATCTTTCTAAACTTTCCTTCCTAGTTTTTCCATCTAAGCTTTCTCCTCAATCTTTCTATACTTTCTCTTCCACCTTTTCCTTGTTAACTCTGCCTCATAAAATTTCCATTCCATACTTTCATTTATTTTTATATTTACGCCCATCACAGAAATTTACAAATAATATAGAAAAGGTACATATGTATTATAATAGATAACATAAAAAAACAACATAATTTGACGCTTTTCTCCAGAGTTACATAGTTTCAAATAACGTAGCTCTACTCGATGAAAAAAACCGTACTAATGCATGCTTATACTGTAACATTGATGTGCCAAATATGTCAACATCATCGAATTATTTGCTCCACAGATGTTGAATCCGTCGCATAGGGGAATAATATAGCGACGCTCTAGTTAAATTGTCACAATAAAATGGCAGGTACTGTCTTGTCCTACCAGGTACATGAAAAGCAATCAAATATAAAACATTGAATTGACAATCTTAAATAAACATGTTAAATCGCAAATAATTCTACGTTCAGATAATTTTACTAAATTTAATGAATAAAGTAGATAATCATAGTGTATGCATTCTCTAGGAATACCCATTCTAAAATGTACGTATCTTATGAATTCACGTTACTTTCCCTATTAAGCTTTCCTTTCGATACTATCGTTCTAACTATAGATCCAAATATTTCACGTTTGCGATAATGCGAATTTCATCATTTTAAAATTCAAGAAACGTGAATTTTGCGTCATTAGAATAATTATTAATTAATGTTATATTAGGATAACCACAGTTTGAAAATGGCTTTGAACACCGAAACAGCTGTCGCAATAATAAAAACTAAAAATACTTGCAGAACTTAATAACATTGTTAATTTTGATTTAAATTTGATAATAAAAAAAAATTAAATGGAATACTTCGAATTAAACACAAAAACAATTAATAATCCCCAAATAGGGTGTGTTGTGAGGCTTGGCTTAATGGAGTGGAGAAAAAAAGGAGATGGGAAAGAGGAATATTGGAAAGTACCCGATTATTCAAATACGGCTAAAGACATTTCAAGTAACCAACTACTGATACTATCTATCAATTTTATTAATTAAATTAAATCTCAAATGATATTCATCTCGAAGAGGGATCGCACCTCAGTAATTACGACACCTGTAAACAGGATTCCGAGAAAATGTATTAAATTGAAAAAAATTATAAAAAATAAATTAAAATGCGTATACCACTAAATGACAACACTTCATAATAGGTACCTACCGGTCAGGGCCGGTTCTAGACATTTTAAAAGTGTAAGCGACCAATATTTTGGCGCCCTCTCCCATCACAATGTTAATATTAACAATAATGCTTTATTCAAGAAGGTATGCAGGGGTAGTGCGATGTAATTAGTTCCACAGGTTACAATAATAATACTTAAAAAATAAATAACAATACATGAAATAAGGAAAAGAAAATAAAATTATATAAGTAAAAAATGTTAACTTTTATGGTGGATATCTGACTGTGGCGTACTCTGCACCATAAGGCCACTCTCTGACGGTCCGGTAGGGAATCAACATAAACCTCATGCGTGATACCGACAGGGCACTGCGCCATACATTTTAATGGGCGCTAGCTCACGTCTCGGGGGGGGGAAGCGGGAGCGGCGCGACATTCTTCAGTTATACCACAAGCGGGACAACAATTCAGTATTATTAATTATTTTTGTGTTTAATTCGTAGAACTCTATTTAATTTTTTTTTAAATTTAATGTAAATCAAATTTAATTATGTTAATTGTGTTTAATTCGTAAAACTCCATTTAATTTAAAAAAAACCATTACTAAATTTGATTTATATTAAATTAAATAGCTTCTCGGTAAACACGCCCCAAGTAAATCTATACACTGCATTTCGATCGTTTACGCGTCATTCATCCTTTGAATTCAAACACGGAGCAGGTATGAATTTTCGGCTAATAATGGAGGTAGAGAAATATGCACGCCTTTATAACTATAAATTACCGGCACATGCATTAAAGGGTTATTAAAACTCTTTCCTCGGCACTAACGCACTCCCTCATATTGGTATTCATTTTTGTAATATATGGAGCAACGCGCTGGACCAGTTCTTGGAATGTTTTTTTGACATTCGGTACATTTGCCGGAATTTTACATCATCTTCGGACAGTTCGACAGTTCCCTGGCAGCAACAAATAACCTACAATGAATATTACGTTCAATTTAGGGGTGGACCCAAAACCTCCTTTTTGTCTCATTCGAAGGAATAAATAGGATACCAGAGCCTCGTCCTCACTTGATTCCCCCGACATTTTTCGATCTTGAGTTGACAGATCCGATAACATTCGGCGGTAAACATCACAGAAATCTGCAATACCGACAATTTACCGGCCCCGCTACAAATCACTGCAGACCCGTCAGAGAGTCGTTGGAGAAAATATCGCGAAACATTGCCTGCATTTTTACAGCACCTGTTTTATGTCGATTCCCTAAAGTGCCCCGAAAGAATGCACTCGTCCCTCCAGAAAGATTTCCGCAGTATCTTGGTAGACGGAATAGTTGGCGATATGCATTATTGTAGGTGACCTTTAGCTTATGCCGTTGGGATGAGGTGTAATCTACCCACAGTTCTGACGTATACAGAGACGTGCAGAATGCATTGAAAAGTGTAGGAAATTGACACAATTTTTGAGTTTGACAAAGAGGTTGGTATGTTTATTTCAAAGCGTATTTACAAAGTATTTTCTACTGATAGAAGAATTATGTTAATTATTATCATGTTAAAAATCGCGTCTGGATCCCACCCAGGTGTCGTGATTTCAATCCCTCACCTGGCTAAGACCTCCATCACGACACAAGCAACATTTTCCACTTACTGTGATGGTAGTAGGAGATTTTAAAATACTTTCGAATCTTAGTCTTTCTCAAAAAAAAAAACTATATTTGAATACATATGCAGGAATTCAAAGATTTTGCTGTGGCTTTCCATAAGCTGGAATCTTTTTTTATTTTTATTTTGTATAAATACATATAGAATATTTAATAGTACAGATATAATAGCTAATTACAAAAGAGTATAAATTTATTTTACAAAAAAAGCCCAACTCAATGGAGAAAGATTTCTCGTGTTTGAGTTGCGGATCACCGCCATCTAGCGACAGTAGTGAATAAATAAAAGTAATAGAAATAAAAGTACATCAAGAATGTAATATACATAATGTTTGTGAAAGACTAAAAGTACGTGATACTAGAAGTGCAACAATAAGGCGCATACAAGTTATAAACATAGTACAATAATATTTCGAAAGACCTGATCAACCCTTTTTCAATGATCGCTTTCAGTTTCCAAAAAAAGCTCTCAGATTATTATCTGATTTTAATTGGTATATGATTGTGTATAAAATGCTTCCATGAAACATACAGATACATCTTCTTCCCCTTGTTCTACTCGGGTCGGGGACCCATCGCATCGTCTCCGGGCGTCCCTGCCTGTGCAACGTTATCGGCATCCGTCCATAGTAGGTCCAGCCTCTGGAGTTGCTTCTCCCACCTGTGCCTGCCCACTGGACATCTTCCCTCTGGAATAGCAGTCAGAATTTTCAGTGGAATTCAATCTTCACCTCAGTTGCGACTTTTCTATGAATAGTGGTTCGATGTTAAGCTCCTCTCGGTTCATCGAGCTTCTTATTCGATCCCATCTCGTGACTCCTGCAACCCCTCTCAAAAATCTCATTTCGGCAGCTTGGACCCTAGAACGTGTTCGCTCGTTCAACATCCAGATCTGGTGACCATAAGTAAGCGTGGGTCATGCTACATAATTATGTTTAACTTATTGTAATGATATTCTATTAATATTAAAAACGGTTATTCAAAATGATGGACTCAATTTCGTACCGCTATATTTCATGAATTATACGTTATATGTGAATGATCTATGTAGCAATTGAAAGAGATCCTACCGTTTTAAATCCTACCGCTAGATCTTTCAGAGTTGCGTAAACGACCGCTAGAATGCTCGCGCCGCCAAGCAGCCATTACGCGTCGGTTGTGTGTAAAATGTCTATTGTGCGGCACAAGGTTTTCTGTGTTCGTTTTTTTCTCCATCCCGATAGGTTCATCCTCACTTTCGTAAGAGAATTCCTTTATTTTTCTTTTGTTCCCGGAAGCGTGTTCAGCGGACTTTATTGATGTATTGTATTTTTATATTTCTTAGGCATTAACTATGTGACAATTCATGGACATTTTGTTTGAAGAGTTTTATCCACTTTGTTACTTAATTTTATTACTGCGCTGTTTACGAAATAATAACTATTCCGAGTTTGCTAATCATTTATTAGAGACAGGCCATACATAGCTTCAACAAATAAAAAACTAAGTTTAAACATTCAAATGTTAACACATATTTTAAATTGTGCGCCTTAGAACATTTTGAAATATACAAAAAAATATATTAAACAAAATAATAGCACCCTATAAATCACCTTTGCTAACCATGTTTCCTAGCTATTTTGACTCCTCCCCCCTTACAAATCACCCCGCCCACTACCCTCACCTAATAATTATTTAATTAAAGTTAGTTTTAAGAATGCTAGTGAATGACACGGATTTGTCGAAAGCAATAACAATAAATAAAATCAAGTAACAAATGTACAGAGTGGATATAAATCTTCAAACAAAGATGCATTGTATTGTAGCATTTTCTATCCCTTTTTTCTTGTTTGGCGCCATCTGTGGAGCGTAGTTCGTGGGATTTTAGATCCGGCCCTGACCTACTTACATTCTTCCCGATGGCGTGTTGAGGCAATTAATAGCCTGTTGAAATCGATGGTCTGAAGTACTAACTTAGGTAATATCTTGCTTGCTTTAATGTAATTTTATAGTTGCTTTGCCAATACTATAAGCGTTTGAAGCGCTTTAGAGAGGTCCATAGGTCTAGGAGTTAGAGGCAACATGATATTGCGATGGTGGCAGTAATTACTAGTGAATTCTGAGAATATTAATGTAAATACGGTTAAAGGTCTATTCACATCCATCAACAAAACACTACAGTGCAGGCACGACAACATTAGTTGCTTACATTGTCTATGAGTACATTCACATTACAGCGTACGTAAGTGTAACGTATCCGTGCATGCACAGGCCACCACAGGCCGAGATTGTCATCTAGAATATTTTGACAGTGCTGGTGGCCGCTGGTGACGACTGAGCCTGCGCAGTTTGAACACAACCTCGTTAGCACCGCCAATTTATAATTTTGATCTGTGAATTTGATTTTGTTTTTTATTTATCTAAAATATAATACTGAGCGTTATGCAATGAAAAAGTTTAAATCTAAAATTCTCATAGAATATGCAGAATCATCTCCTTTCGGAAAGCACCACTAATTTCTAAACACCGTTTGGTTAAAGGAAAAAAATATGCACATGGACCATTGCGCTTTTATTAAATTTACAATCATTCTCTTATGAGCGATCTTCGTGATACTATTTAAAACATTTTAAATGATCGCGGCGCCCTAATTCTTCGTCTACTATTAAATGTCGGACTGTAACTACCTACCTGATTATTGTTGTTAAATTTAAGTACTTAAATATAAAAAGAAAAATTATTTACGAGTTTTATATCATGCCTGTTATAATGTATAAAACAAATTAGCTATGCCATAGTTCCACTCGCGCCGGGCATTTTAAATTCTCGTAAATACTAATAAGTATAATGTTTTAAAAAATCTCCTACTAGCAAAAATATTATTGTACCTATATTTATAGCGATTCGCTATGTAAATAACTGTTAGAACATGTTTCAACCGAATACCGTAGAAATATACTAAATATTTGATTACACGCGTAGCTTTGTCAAATATTCACGTATAATAATAATAATGATGTTTTATTTCAGCAGAACAAAGCGGTGAGTGCAATACTCTGTCTGCCATATAAAAAGAATACATTTTAGGAATAAAAAATTACGCACTGTAGAAATATAATATAAAAACATAAATAAAAATTAAATCAGTGGCCTGAGGGAAATTCTCCATCTACGACGTAGGGGCGCGCCATGCCACTGGGCGACGGCCTGGCCAAGAGTGTTTTCCGATCTCCGGTAGCGCTGACTCGTGCCGGCTATTCTGTGGCGCATCAAAGCAGCGAACCCATGCACCCTTCCCTCTGCGAATATCTGCGAGGCGCTGCATCTCCAAGGGAGGCCGAACAGCGCCCTGTAAGCGTGGTTATATTGCACTCGGAGTGTGTCCATGACGTCTTGTGTATATCTAGTCCATAGTTCGCTAGTGTAAAAGCTCATGCAGTATGTCTGGAATAGTTGCTTTTTTACCGTATAATAAATGTTTTGTTTCATTTGTAAACAATTTAGACAGTGTGCGGGTGGCGACGCTTTATAAGGTAATACAATTCTTGTAGCTTCTTTTAAAATTAAATAGAAAAAATCCTTCCAAAAAAGGAGAATCATAAATATGTAGGTTACCTAATGTTCATTTTTTGAATTTATAAGAATATATTTCACAGAAAATCTATTAAATTGTATGAAAAATCAATTCGTACAACTGGGGCCGGTAGAGGGCGCCAGTGTAGCATGTTGTCGGGAGCTGGAGGTATTATCATTTAAGAGTATCAAAGAAGGTGAAAAGTATTACAGCTTACAAATAATATATTCCTATACAATAGATCAGCAGTTTTATCATATAATTATACGTAGAATTCATAAATCGTTATATAAAAGATAAAAATCATCTCATCAAAATACTCTGTTATGTTGATACCATTGCATTCGGAACATCTGACGTCACGGGTCTCGGTCGCGCGTACTCTAGTTTTGGATTTGTATAGAAATTTTTATTTGTCGATTTTGTTTTGTATTTTAAATATTCGTTTTTTTTAGTTTTTGTGAAATTTACACTTAATTTAGGTGACTTTGCTCTATAATAATTGTTGTTAATGATAAAAAAAACTGTTTTTCATGAAAGAATGAGAAGATTCTTGGACAAACCATTTGTCAATACGAATATTATGATAATGTTAATGTTAATGTTAAACACAATCAAGTACTATTCATTGAGTTATAGTTTAAATGAAGATTAATATTTTACTATGAATAGAATATAAAATTATGCACCGTAAATCAATGACATTACAAACAATAGACACGCTGTAGAGCTCACAAAGCGGCAAGCTAAAAATACGATAATTGCCGTACATTGATTTAGTAATCCACCAGTATTAAACTGTCACATGTCTCGTGAGGTCTGCTGTCTCTAACCAAATTGCACGAATAAGTGTAAAAATGTCCTCCTGTGTGATGAATAAGTGTTTCCATTACACAGCAAACACCAGTAAAAGAAACACGGTAAACACCAGTAACGTTTCATTCGTAAATACACACAAATGACTTATATTATACATAATACAATAACTGTAATCGAGAAACAATCAACGGCATTACAAACTCACAATGAAACAATGGAAATAGTATTACCATTGTTTCCTAAAATTTTAAATGTCATTAGATAAAGTGAGATAGCGAACGTAGCAACACATGAGTATAAAAAGTACAACCTTCAAGCAGTAGGTCGTATCATAGTGTAAGCGAGTAGGCGTAGTGCCATTTCATTCACACACTTATCAATATTCTTCGCAACTTTAAAATACGAAAACGACGTACGGACGCACATCCATCGCGTTCAACAGGCATATCTTTTAAATGTCCGTCTTTGTCATACAAAACTATGCTAAAATTAAGAAATTACTGTAAAGTAAGAGTGGTTGTTAGTTTGTGTTAATTTTGTTAGACAATAACGTGTCTATAAGTATGTATTGTTGCGGTAAACCTCATTTTTTTTGGTATTTGACATTCTAACCTCAAAACCGATCGGCCATAGATTTGGAGCGAATATGGTATGTACTGGTATTTAAGTTAGAACGTCATTATTGATTTTTGATGGACCGGATTTTTTTATTGTCCACATTTTATTTGAATTTGGCGTATTTTTACGTTAATATTGAAGTACTTAATTGGAAATTGATTCTGTTTATTCCTAGACGGAATTACCAAAAAATATGAAGAAAACGGGTTTATAGATTCCGGGTACATCTTATGATACTAGTTTTTATGTGACCTTGAATTTGATGTCAGGCAAATTTGACTCTGCCAAAAATATAGCCGCAAATCGATCAATCTGCTAATTATCATAAATCTTCGAAAACATAATTTAATTTACTGCAATGACAATGGATAATTAATACCAATTACGTTCTTCAGTATTTTGTTTTATATAATATGTGAATGCCGATATCTATAATTGATGTGAATTGATTTTTTCTCTATATTAAACAAGTACATTTCTAATGCAAATTAAAATTCACGTGCGTGCGTGCGTTTGTATGTAAATTCGAGGTTTGCTGCGTTTCAAAGAAAGAATGCTGTCAGATTATTATCTGATTTTAATTGGACACGATTGACCTTCCATGAAACATAATTGTTTTGGGCCTATTGTAATGATGTTCTATTAATATTACAGTGTTATTCAAAATAATTTCCTCAATTATGCATGAATTGTCTACATAGCAATTGAAAGAGGAGGTTCGAAAGTTTCGAATCTTACCGCTAGTATCGCAAATGACCTCTAGAGTGTTCGCGTCAATTTTGAGAAAAATGGCTACTATGCAGCACAATGTTTTCTGTTTTCATGAGTTGTGCAAAACTTAGTCGGTAATTTTAGTATTTTAGCATTGAACCTCCAAATAGAAAGAGCATTTGTCGTTGCTGTCACCAATTTGAGCAAACTGGATGTCTCTGCAAAGGAATAACCCGGTCCACCCGTGTGCATCAGAAGAGATCGTGTGAAATTGAGTCCATATTTTTAAATTACGCTGTATACTGAGGATTAGGGTGACGAATCAAGGTATATTCACAACTACCGGCACCGTACAGTGCTGACACGTTCAGTGGCAGGCACGGCAGAGAAGAGAGTGTTCACATTACACCGTGCTTGAATGTGTTCATAGATAATGTAATCTCATATAGGCAGTGACTTTCCTCTTCTTTTTAAGGTCGAGTGTGCAAAATTTCGTCAATAAAATCGTAAATTTGTATAAAAAAAACAAACAACGGGCCACAGTTCTTTATATACGAGTATATATTACTAGCTGATGTGTACCCGGCGTTGCTTTAGATTTTTTTAAATATATTTTTTGTAATAAGTAATAAGTAATGTAGTTGTGAATTTTTGTTTGTCGTTTGGGTGCCATAATTGATTTGACAGCGAAAATAATGCCTTGTGGCGACTATTACTATCTCTAAACAAAGAAACATTCTTCAAATGTTTTGTAACTTTGTGGCATCATTATTAATTATATAAATTGAAAATACACTTTGTATACCAGACGTGACTATCAAAGTTTGTAATACCCTCCGTTTGCATAACATCAACCAGTACATAACTCAGTAGGTGGTACGACTAGATACGAAATCAACTACTGAGTTCGTGCAGCTTCGAACGAGAGACGACTCGATACGTTTCTCGATCGAGCTGGCATGTAGTACTGGTCAGGCTCACACAGACGACCTGACCACAAACGAGAGAGAGAGAGAGAGGCGACTAGATACGCGTCTCTGTCTGGTTTGTTATGTCTGCACAAATAATTAATTGTGCAACGCCCGACTTTAATTTTAACCTGATAGAAGCGACTAGATACGCATCCCTATCTTGTTATGTTTGCACAAAATGAGGATTTGTGCAAACGCCCCATTTCAGTACATATTGGCTTTCGACAAGCGTAGTTCCGGGGGTTTTCGAAGAAGTGATGATAAGAGTGCACGTTATCGTTTTCTTTTTCCTACGCCTCTGAACCTCGTTTTCGTCCCGAGACGCTACTGGGTGCTAACGGGACATTTCTCCGACCCCCGCCACCCCTACGGTCGCTCCCGGCGACGGTCCCGAAAACAGAGCGGGCTCTCATTGGTCGAGCTCCTCTGATCCACAAAAAACTTATCAAAATTATTGTTCTACCAAAATTGTCTGTCTTTGTAAGCGATTCCTGCGGCCGCGGTGACTGATCTAAATAAACGATCTTTTCTGATCTGTTCATTAGCACCCGCGGAATCGAGTAAACTTACTTAATTTATGTATGTACAATGCATTTTTTGTTATTTGACGGCAAAGTATCACCTGTCCTACTTTGACCCCCATGACATACTTTGTAATAATTTTGGCTTCCTTAATAAAAAATAGGTGAAGATTGCAATAGGCTCAATTCAAGCAGAAGGTCGTGATTTACATCCTAATTTTTTGATCAAGTCGATCCAAGATTGACAGAGTCTACGGCAGCTCGCGAAATATTCACGAGTTCAAACTGCCCGATTCGCCGCACGGTATCGCACCGAAGTACTTGAACGACGAGTACATTTCTAAAATTCAGAGTATTCTCACGGATTCAACACGCCTTCTACCTACTTCGCCTGCATCTTCACCCGGCCTGAAAACCGACCGTGACTTTCTCTTCGCCCTCACCACCTCCTTGCAAGAAATCGTTTGCCTTTTTCAAGGCATTTCCCCTTTCCTTCCTGCCCTGCTCTGAAGCGTCGAAGTGGCCAGCCTGATCTTCTTCTTCTTCTAAAAACGTGCGGCAAGAGTTTACAGATCTTGTCCCGTACACTTTGTATATACCACTTTACTTAAAATATATAAATATTTCTAGAAATATTTATATATTTTAAGTAAAGTGGTATATACAAAGTGTATTTTCAATTTATATAAAGAAACATTCATTTGAAAAAATTATTTCATTCCAAATATTTATTTTTTCAAAATACGTCTAAACAATAAAGTTCTTAAGTAGGTACCTACTTGTGTTTTCCATTTTGAAAACATTCTACCCAAACAAACTTTCTTATTTTGAATATGTAATCTGTGGCTAACCAGAGTTGTATATCTTCGAGTTAACCCCAATACAACATTGCGGTTTCAATGTTTTTCATACTAATTTTAAAACGTTATAGCAACAGTTTGACATATTGGATTTCATTTAAACTACTCTCTAAACCTTCCCGACACTAATAAGAACAAACTGTGCTATTTTCAGCCGAACCGGTAGAGTAATTTTCAAGAAAATCGAGGACACACAGACAAACATTCATTTTTATATATAGAAATAGATGGTAGATAGATATATACCTACAGATTTTGGGAATTTATAGCCTGAATTGGGAGTTGACCACTTTATGCCTTTAAAATAGTTAAGAGGAACGGCTGCGCTGCCTGTTTCATACATAACTTAATTTTGAACTTGAGGCCAAAATATCCGTCCCAACTGAATGATATATATTTTTAAATTAAAGGTTTAGTAAATATCTAGTATGGATTAGAAGTAATTTATTTATTTTTGTTTTAAATTATGAAGTATAAGCCATGATTTTTTTTTTCATAATTTTAGAGGCAACTTCTTTATTTGCGGGTTTATTGTATTTTTTTTTTAAATTATCATATTTGCTATGTAAATAAAATTATTAAAATAAAACATTAAAAAAAAACCCTTTTTCGGGTCGATATTTTAAATTATGCACGGCAAATTTATGTTCCAACGTAAAACGGTCGTTTTTAATTTAATTAAAAGTCCTCCATAATCCTAATTTTAGTGTTCTTAAAAAAATATATATTTTATATTCTCAAAGTAGACTGCGTAGAACTTTTTTTTGTATCACCGTTAGCCCCCAAATAATTGTTAAAGGTTCCTCTAAAATCGCAATAAATCAATTTCTTTAATGACATATATTTCATAATGTAAAACAAAAATAAATAAATTACTTCTAATCCATACTAGATATTTACTATACTTTTTGATAAAAAAAAAATATCATTAGGTTTAGGTGAGTATTTTGGTCTCAAATCCAAAATTAATTTTGTATGAAGCAGGCCGCGCAGACGTTCCTCTTAATGGCCCATCTCATTTGGCATTATTGTCTATTTTGTAAATTATTTTTATAATATAAGCATTTCGGTATTGGCTGGTGTTGTCCGCGGTTGTTGTCTTCGTCGTTCGTTAGATTCGAGGTCATAAATGCCCCCATCTGTTTAGAAAACATAATATTGTTTAAAAACACTGGATTAAAATATTTTACTGTTCAGCTATTATTGAAGGTCAATGTACTAATCCGATCTTATCTAAGCGCGATGTTCCGCGGTTGCAATTATTGTGTAACTATTGTCCTCGCTTTCAGGTCTCGGGTCATGGGGTCACATTGTACATTGTACATTGTACAAGTCTCCTTACTAATTGCAGTCATCAATTTATTGTTTACGAGCTGATGCGTACCCGGCCTTGCTCGGGATTATTATAATATATTTAAAAAAAATAAAGTTATGAATTGATTTGACAGCGAAAGCAATGCCTTGTGAAGACTATTGCTATCTCAGAAACAAAGAAACAAAAAAACATTAATTTGTAAATTTTATTTCTTGTCAAACATTTATTTTTTCAACATGTATCTAAATAATAAAGTTCGTAAATAGGCACCTACTTGTGTTTTTCATTTTGAAAATATTGTACAAAAACAAACCTACTTCTTTTGAATATGTAATCTGTGGCTAACCTCAATACAACATGGCGGGTTTAATGTTTTTCATGCTAATTTTAAAACTTTATAGCAACAGTTTTACATATTTGGCTTCATTCAAACTACTCTCTAAACCTTCCCGCCACTCATAAGAACAAACTGTGCTATTTTAAGCGAAACCGGTTAAGTAATTTTTGGCAAAATCGAGGACACACAGACAAACATTATTTTTTATATATAGAGACAGTAATTAATGTTTATAGTGAACGGTGGTGTCATCCAATTTACTTAAAAAACGGATTTCCAACAGCATAAATCTTTCAAAGAATATTAACAAATTTCGAATGAAACATGAAACAGAAAAATACACAGAAAATAAAAAGGTAAAGGTGTTTTTTTTACAGGTTATTGGGGAAAAAAATTTCCCTCAATTCTTATGTCATTTTTGGGGATCTGTGTGGAGGGTCTTTTAGAGGATAGGAAGGAGTTAACCTGGGTCTTGAAGAGACCCATGTTGTAGGAGGGAAGAAACACAGAGGTTAACAAATGCCACAGCCGAGCTGTTTAACACAAGAACGAGTCGTAGAAGTTACCCGTTCTCATGTGACAAATTTCAACCGTATATGTTGGGCGCCCGTTTGGCGTGTTTCCCGACTGTGCGCCGGTGCCGAAGGACAAGGACAGCATTCCCACCTGACGTCTGTTCTCTAAACATTGTAATTCGTTTGTTAAGTAGTATCTATCAAACTGACCGCCCGTTTCTGTAGAGTCAAGGGTTTCTTCTAATATTTTCGGGCTCCCGACCAGAGGGGCTGCCAAATTCTTCAGTGGGGCGCACTTGCGATTTGCACAGGGTCAGCAGTTGTGTACTATCTGCAATATTTGCGGGCTCTGTACATTACGCCCAGCTTTTGAGAGGCTAACTGTACTCTGGCTTCGATGGATCCCCATATCGGAGCTGGTCACTTAAGGTCACAACAAGCATATCAATGGAGGGCTTGTTGGAAAGATCGATTCCATTAAAGGAGACTAGATTGTCAGAGCATCTTTCATTGCAATACCGGTAGAACTAGGACAGCATTCCCACCCGATGCTCCAAAGATTGCATCCGTTTGTTAAGATAGGCAAATCTATCAAACGGACCGCGTCATGATGGGGTGTCTTTTTCGGTTTCGTGTGTTATTTGAGATTTGTTAATATTATTTTCTCCAATGATTAAATATTACAATGTTTATAAACTTCATTAAGTTATTCCAGTAAATTTAAAAATCTTTCGAACCATTATAATATAACTGTAATTATTGGAAACCTGTTTTTTACGTAACTTTTTACGAGTGCCCTACAAATGGTGTCCTAACATGTCGTTCTAGCAACAGTGATATTGCCAAATTTCCAACCGGTTTTTCTAAAAAAATATCTTTCCAAACGTTTTTTTTTTACATTAAGGGCCAGCACTCAAAAATGGCCCTAAACATCACTCTGGAGGTTGCTAACTCAAGAAATACTACGAACCATTTATCTGTAAATTCTGTACGGATAGTTAGGAAAATGTATAAGGTTTCAAAATACAATAATTCTCAAACTGTAATATTTAAATTTTATGAAATACACACTAAAATGTTTGAAAATAGGTGCAGTTTGTAAGACCAGTTAAAGCAATTTTGAACGTTTTATCTAAAATTTGTCTTCTGAAACCTTACTCATTTTCCTAATTAGCCGTTTAGAATTAACAGAAATCATTCTGCAAAGTGTGTATTTTTGGGTTCCCGCCGTTAACTCATCATGTCATTTTTGGGGATGCTGTGTGGAGAGTGTTTTTGGGGAAAGGAAGCAGTGAACCTGGACCTTGAAGATGCCCATGTTGTAGTAGGAAGGAAACACACAGGCCGGTAAGTCATTCCATAGCCGAACTTTTGAATTCAAGAATGAGTCGTAGAAACGACCCGTTCGTATGACAATTTAAAGTCAACTGCGTACATATGTCGGGCGCGCGTTTGGCGTGTTTCCCGACCCTGCACCGGTGCCGAAGGGAATTGTAGGGGGCAGTTGATCCCGATCTGCTGGGACGGGGTGGAGGGGAGGAACACAATGGGTCAAATCCGTTGCAAAGGGGAAAGACTCCAACTGAATTTTGCATAAAAATCCGAGGGTCTGAGTTCAGTGGGTGGTGGTAGTCTAGGGGAGGTCCAGTGTGGACAATAGTCAGAAAGAAGAAGGCGAGTAGAGGTAGAAGCCAAAGCGAGGCGGAGTGGTCGAAGCTGAGGTGTTGCATACGAAAACGTGAAATAAGAATTAATTAATAAACTAAAGTTTTTAAGACAAGATTTTTGTGCATAGCGCAAAGGGTAACAATTATTTTTATAAACAATAATTATTAGCCTGAAACACTCATCCAAATTGAAAAAAACCTTTCCGAGCAAAGATAAATGTCGCCGACAGGACTCGAACCTGCACCCTTCTGATTGCCGGTCAGATGCTCTACCGTTGAGCTACGTCGGCTTATCGCAAACCCGCCAAGTTAATCAATATATACTAGTGTTTCATTCAATAATTACTGTTTTTTATTATTATTATTTCACCTGTAAACAACCAACTTTATTAGTATGAGGAAGGCTTGTAACGGCTAAATCCCTTTAAACTTTAGTTTATCAATTAATAAATATTTGACAAGTCAAAAACATTTTTCACCAATAAAATGTAGACATAATTTGTCTCGACGCCACCTATTAAGGGATTTAGCCGTTACAAGCCTTCCTCATACTAATAAAGTTGGTTGTTTACAGGTGAAATATAATAAAAAAACCGTAATTATTGAATGAAACACTAGTATATATTGATTAACTTGGCGGGTTTGCGATAAGCCGACGTACCTCAATGGTAGAGCATCTGACCGGATATTAGAAGAGTGCAGGTTCGAGTCCTGTCGGCGACATTTATCTTTTCTCGGAAGGTTTTTTCAATTTGGACGAGTTTTTCAGGCTAATAATTATTGTTTATAAAAATAATTGAAATAAGAATGTTGAATTGCATAAAAATTGTATGTTAATATCCCTGGCAACCTGTTTTTTTTACGGGTTTCTAATGAGGTCGAATTTACCATAATTTTAATAAGTAGTCTCTAGGAATGTTTAGAATTGACTATTGCTCACTATCGGTGGTAATACATGAATAATTGAACGTTAAATATTCAGGTCCCTCATTGACACCCAAGAAAATGAATTATCTAATTTAGCATTAACAAAGCTAATATAGGGCCGCACATAGAATAAATAATACATACTAGAAATGCCTTCCATGGCTGCTTGGCGGCGCGATCTCTCTAGCAGTCGTTTGCGCAACTATGAGCGATCTAGCGGTGGAAATTGAAACTTTAGGACCTCCTCTTTCAAAGAAGAAAACCTTATAGGTCTACGGTTTTCCAAAAAGTTTTTTTTTTGTTTTTGTAATGTACGCAACGGTTCTTACTAAATATTTTAAAAATAATCGTATGTCCATTCACATTGCAAAACAAACACAGACACGTCGTAGAGCTCACAGAGTGGCAAACATAAACTACGGTAATTGCCTTATTTTCATTTATTATTAAACTGTCATGCGTCGCGTGAGGTCGTCTGCTATCTCTAGCAGAATTGCTCATAAGTACCAAAATGCCCTCCCGTGTGATGAGAAAGTGTTTCCATTGCACGGCAAACACCAGTAAAAACCAAGGAATAACATTTCATTTAAAAGTACAAGCAAATTACTTTTCATTATAAATAATATAATTATTTCCCAGTGACGTTACAAGGTCTTCAATCGCTATGTCTATCATTCACATATAGCGTATAAAGGTCTATTGACATCTACCAGCACCGCGCAGAGCAGAACGGTACAGTTCAGACACAGCACAGACACAGCATAGTCGCGAGTACGGCTTTCAATTGAACCTTAAACCGAGCGTTAGCGTCCTCAACAACATGTTTGAGGATTTTACTGAACGCTGTAGAAATGAGATCTCTGAGGCGAATGTGTTGTAAAACCATGTATGATCGTGTGAAAAATGTAGAGATACGTAAAGAATGCAAGGCTGATGTAAGAGTAATGAACAAGATTAATAAAGGGACGCTTTGATAGATGGTTTAGGCATGTAGAACGAATGAACGAAGAAAGGAGAGTATATGACGTGAATGTGAATGGAAGAAGAAGCCGAGGACGCCCGAGGAAGAGATGGCACGATCAAGTGAATCAAATACTCGAGTCGGGCCATGTCAGAAGTAGGAACAACAGATGAGAATGTATGAATGTGAATGAAGCAAAAAGCGTATGCGAAATTGTTTGGTGGTCCGCTCTCTCTGCCTGCCTCTGTGGAGAAACGGCGTGATGGTTAGTTAATTAGATAATTTAGGCTTATTATATTAACTAATGCTGTCGTGTCTGTACTGTACAGTTCTGCAGATGAGAATGGATCACAAATCAGGAAATTTGGCGGTAAGAAATTGAGTCCATAATTTTGAATAACCCTGTAAAGTGTAAATGAGGAATTCAACTAAAGAATGTCATGATACCGCCTTATATTTCAAGAAGCAATTTTGAATGTTTTCTTCATATTCCGTATGTACATATAATGTTACAGTGCCCCAAGGTGGTTCGATTCTGGCAAAAGCTAATGGTAGGTACCTATTCATACAATTACAATAATATGTGTTAATTCTATTATCGAGTTAAAGGAGTTTATTATGTCGACGACCGCATAACTAGTTTTTGAAGTGGTCAAGCCTCAAATTTCTTAACACCATTTTCTTAGTATTATAATGTGTGTACCTTACCTGTACAGAGTGTATAGCCATTATAGGGAGTTTTCCAAACTGTGGGTCGTACGTACCATTTTGGTGAGTCGCGAATAGCGTTTGTAAATCTATATATTTTTTTATTATTTCGTTAGGTTCTGAAATGATAATGTGCTTGGTTCCTACCTTATTTGCTATTTATCCAGTCCTTTCCTTCCAAAACCAAACACAACATTTAGAAAAATGGAACACAGTGATCTGACAGTAATTGCTTGGAGTGCTCTCTTGTTCGGAGAAGAAAAACTACTTTTCGAGGAGCATGTTCGTTCTTGACTTCATTCGGTAAGTGTTTGGTTATCCTTGACCTTTTAAACCTTAAAACTGTCGTTGTTGTTTACAGTCCACGACAGTTTTACATGCCAAACCTTACATTTTCGTCTGGGTAGTTACGCTTGTAACATTGTATAACATTTATATTTTTACAATATTCGAAAAAATGTGACCCTACTGAGGTACCCCGTTCTAAGGTCACATTTGTACATGATTTTGTGTAGGAATTATAAATTAGGTCATGTTTTTTTGTTTGTAAGTATGTTAAGTGATATGATTTTTTTTTATTAAAAAACCTTCGTAACTTTCTTTCACTTGTTTATTTTCGACCGGACCGGTTTCACCCTATCACGGGCATCTTCAGATTGGTACGATTAAAACTAAATATATGGTATATGTCAGATGCTATATATACCATAGATTTAGTTTTAATTGTGCCAGTCTGAAGATGCCCGTGATAAGGTGAAACCGGTCCGGTCGAAAATAAATGCCACGAAAGTTTTTTAATAAAAAAAATCATATTCAAATGAAATAACACCATGAATTGACAGTTTAAAAAATTTAAAAAATATGTTAAGTGAGTTTAAATATAAATATATAGATTACATATTAACGTAGTTAACGGGTAAGCAATATAAACAATATGAGATAAAAAATTATAAAGCAATAAAGGAACGACAGCTCTTAAATCTAGAAGAAAACATAACATGGGCATTCATCTTTGTTTGGTTGCAACATTGTATCTATATTCTTCCTTTCCGTGTCCATAATCCACTTAAGGCCGTTCTTCCCAATTTTTCGAATGATCAATCTGAGGCACCGATCAGCCAAGTGTTTTGTTGAGCATTCGCTCTGTTTGCTTGTTTCCAAGCATTTTTTTAATCCTAAATTGTTTATGGAGGTGCCCGCCTAAATTCGTAGACTGTAAAATAGTGCCCGCCCACTTTCATAGACGTACATTTGTCGTTTCTCTTTCGTGAAAAACGCGACAAAACGTAGCATATAATGAGTAAAATAAGCTAGGTCGTCTTCAGTTTTATTTAAAACATACGAAAGACGTATTTGATCATGTAGATAGCGAACCAATAATGACATTTGACATTTCACTGATATTTGTTCACCCTGTTGATACTTTTTATAACTAGTCCTCTGTTGAGGTGACTTAATCCATAAAAATCGACATCCTAAATTGATCGTAAATTTGATCGAGAATTTCGTTGGGAAGAGCGTATTCGTGCATTTGAACAGTGTTGAGGAAAATTTTCAGCTCAACAGTTGCTCAGTAGGGATAGGAAGAACGTCCGTTAATACCTCTTTTGAAGTCGCTTAATTTTTTAATGGTAGAGGGAGGATGACTTGACTATAAGGACACTAAATTTGTTTGTCTGTGTCTGAAGCAGCAAATAGTATTATTATTATTGACAAATAAATTAGCAACATATGTACCCTGGATAGCGATTGTCCGGACGAAAAACCAGTTCCTAAATTTATTTCTAAAAAATACTGTCGGAATCTTTATATTATTTTTAATTTTCATCAGAGAAATGATATCGACGGTTCCGGTGACAGCATAGTCACACGGACAAAGTAACTGGGAAAATAATATCGATAAAAAGGGAAAGCCTAAAACATAGTTATTATGGCCTTATTTCGCCACAGTGGCGCCATACTGGTGTCTGAAGAAATCAGGACAGAATCACCAGCATTTTCGGGTCCCAATGTCTTTTTGGTTGGTCGCAGATACGAACAGTTTGGAAAGCCCTCCGGTTTGTAGGGAAAGGCTTGCGATGTCCATTGCGGCACCGTACGACCTTATTTTAAAGTGTGGGTCTAACTGATTACTGCAATTTTACTTTATTCATAGATTTAATATATTGGTTTTAGACTTTTTGTGATAGGCCGATTGGACATATGGGTGCGCTGGTTCATAAATGATCGTTATCACGATTTAAATAATTATAATTGATTTGCTCAAATATGCATCACAATCTGATAGATTGCAGCGGTTACTAGCACCATACGAATATTGTAGCGGATAGCAATAGCGGATAACAACTCAACAGGATCCAGTGTGTCTTCAATGCTTCGGCGAGAATGATATATGGTGAGCCTATATATTGCCACATAACTCCACTTCTAAGGGATCGCCTTCATTGGCTTCGATGCCCTGAAAGAATATAATTCAAGATTTGCTTAACAACCTTCAAAGCACTCCGGGGAAAGGCACCAGCCTATATATCTGGTGATAGACAGCTTTCTTTGAGGTCAGCAGATTTGAATGCTGCTAACCGATTAGTTGGACCCTCTCTGTCAAATAAACCCGTGTACTATGATCGCGCTTTTCGTATATCAGCCCCCATATATTGCTAACATCCAGAATTTAGCAGAGTTCAAACGGGTATTAAAAACAAAATTATTAAAAAAATCCTATCCCATATAAAACTTAAATTCATGTGCGTAGAAACAGAATTTCAGGACATTTTTTCTGTTACTTATATACTTATAGCTTATTTAGTTGCGGTTTTCTCCCCTAGTTATTTAATTTCCTTAGTATCCAGTGAAAAACCATGTATATAATGTCATATAATATTCTCTTCCTCTGTTGTTATTTGTACCTACTTTATATTTTATTATTTACACCCTTAGTTTCTAAATTGTTATATTATAATACCTGCTCATGAATATTTTATGTCATAGTTTTAATTTACATGTTCGAGTATATATCAGGTTGGGGAAAAAGTAATTTCGTATTTTGCGCCCTCTTTTTTCAACTAAGTATATCTCATTCATTATTGGTTACATCGGATCAAACGATACGGCGTTGTAAAGGTGTGAGTGTATACTACAAACGCTTCTTTGACAGTATTGCGCTTGGTCGGTTCAGTCGTGAACTATTGTGCGTCGAGTATGGAGGTCTCAAAGAAAGAAATTCGCCATATTTTACATTTTTACTACCTGAAAGAGAAAAACTCATTGAGAGCGACCAAAAAAAAATTGCGATGTATACGGGGCTGATACTCTTTCGGCTCGAGCTGCACAATAGTGGTTTGAGCGATTTCGTTCTGATGTAGTGGAGGTGAATGATACACCACGTGCTGCACAATAGTGGTTTGAGCGATTTCGTTCTGATGTAGTGGAGGTGAATGATGCACCACGCTCTGGCAGGGGCCTGTCGTCGAAAATGTCAATAAAATCATGGAAAATATCTAGATAGACTGTCATGTTAGCAGTCGTAGTATCGCCCAGGAGCTGAATATCGATCATAAAACCGTTTTGAACCATTTACGAAATTACTTTTTCCCCAACCTGATATATATTATAATAACAGATATACTATGTAGTATATTTGTTATTTTACAATTATATTAGGTTAGTTTAGTTAGTATAAAGCGCACATGAGGTGAACCTTCACAAAACTGCGCTATAGAAATTTACTTTTATTTATTTATTTATTATTATTATAGCGGGTGCGTAGTGAACGAAATGACAGCGGACAATAATGCGGGTAAAGTCGATGAACTAGGTATGGATTACAATTGGGTAGGTTTATATAAGGATGCATATTATTACACACACACACCTGTTTTTTTCCATACATTAAATAAATTATAGAAACCGAAAATTCATTAAATAAATATTAGATTAACTACGCCCCGCTGGATGGTATTTAAGTCACTTAACGGAATGGCTCCGGCCTACTTATCAGAACTGTGTAATCCTGAAAATACCAATTCACGGCAGTCCATCCTTAGGTCAGCAGCATCATCAGCTATCGGGGGGTTGAAGGAATCAAAGCGCACACCTAATACTAAGTTCGGTGATCGTGCTTTCCGAGTATCAGGGGACCCAAAGCCTGGAATGAACTGCCGCATGAGAATTCAGAACTAAACTTAAAACTCATCTTTTCAGACAAATGTATCCATAAATTGAAGAAATCCACCCGTAAATTGCTTAGCTAGGCTAGCCGGTTAGTGCTTACATAAATAAATATAAAAAGTTGAAAAATTCACGCATAGGTGCGCAAATACGTCCACAGCCCGCAACACTGTAAATAACTAAAAGTGTAAAAATAAATAAAAAATGTTAATATCTATTAAGGGGGCAGTCTCAAATAAGGCGCTAAACGTCACTTCGCAGTATGCTAACGTAAGCAATACAACACATAATTTATCTGCAACTTCTTAACAGAAAGTTACGAAAGTGTCTAAGGTTTTCAGTGACGTAAATTCTTAAACTGTAATCTTTTACATTATATATGAAATATCTACTGTAATTTTAAGTAAAACGCTCGACAGTGCCTTCGCCGTTATGTTAACTGCACCCATTACAAACATATTTAATTAAAATCTTTCCACAATCTCAGAGTAAATAAGATCAAGAACCAAGAGCGTTTATTAAAAATAATTCAGTAAATCTAGATTTTCTCTGTAATTCCCTCAAAGTTCAGGAATTTTTAAATTCAGTTCCGTCATACAAAAAACCTATGAGAATCTCCGGCCCGCGCGATTGTTGATAAAACGATTTATTTCGCCGGAGTAAATCAGTTGTGAGAAGTCCTTCAGAGCGAGCGGACGTCGATTTGAAATTCGATATTTTTGTCTGTTTAATGACGAATAGCTGGGAAGAGAGGTGTTAAACTGCCACCGGAATGTAGGAATTACGTATTTTCGATTTTTTTTTTGTTGTAATCACATTTCTTTGCAACGTTCTTTAAGATGGTCCAAAAAGTGATTAATTTATTATACGGCACAATATAAAAGACCTGCGCACTGGAAAAAAACTGACGGACGTGGTATAGATCTATAAGATTATATCTTTGCAGGCTGTCAAAAGCAAAACTAATGAATGAACGAATTATTTTTAAAATCTTAACATTTTTTGTGCCCATATAATTTACAATCTTGACGCCCCCGACTGCATATATAAGTATGCCGATCTGTGCCTATCAAAATCCATAGTTTTA
This sequence comes from Halesus radiatus, assembly GCA_022606495.2. Taxonomy (NCBI): domain Eukaryota; kingdom Metazoa; phylum Arthropoda; class Insecta; order Trichoptera; family Limnephilidae; genus Halesus; species Halesus radiatus. The sequence continues at coordinate 26,809 of JAHDVE020012301.1, read as the reverse complement.
GCGGCTATCTTGAATTTCTAGATATTCACACCGATTTGGTTAGAAAGCGGCGTAAGTCATGTTAGGGGGGTGCTGATGTCAAATTTAATGTCAACCTGATTAATTTCGATGTTCATTTTGAATTTTGAGTTCTCTACCGATTTGGTTCAAAATCGGAATTAAAGTGTTTGGAGGTACACTGAAATCAAATGCGAAGAATGGATAACAAAGAATATTTTTCTTCATTTAGAACAACTGTATCTCAGACGATATTAGGTCCTTGGAGACCAATTTGTTTTCAATTTGTACCATCTTTAGCCTACTTTATAAAGTATAGATTAACCTTTACCGAAAAATTACTCCTTCACTGTCAAAATTGACCAAAACACTAAAAAATAGCGAAGAATGATAACTTACAAAAAATTTGCATAATTTAGAACCGCTGTATCTCGGACACTATTAAGTCCTTAGAAACGTATTTGATTTCAAATTATAGCATATTTGGTCTACTTTTCGTATGAGAGGGGCAAGGGGAAGATAGGAGACTTTTGTGAAAATACTTCCTGTTATAGGTATTATTCACCTGCAAAATTTCAGTTTTTCTTATTGCCTTCATTGACTGAACTACTGGTGAATTGTATTCAAGCTTATTGTCTGCATCTGGAGTGGGTTGTAAATCATTGTTATCTACCTATGTTATATTTTTACTGCTGTTTAGTATACAATATTGAAGGCCGTTTCGAAATCCCAAAAATTATCAAAAGACAAATAATTCTTATTCCCGTTTAATAAACGGGATCTAATTCACATCCGCCATCTTGGTTCCTAAGTTAAATGTAATAGTCGGATTCCTTAACCATTAATAAAAACCAAAGCCATTGAAAGAACAGCCATATAAAAAGCATCTAATTCATTTCAACCATCTTGAATCCACAAGTGGACAATCGAAAATCGGATTCCTTGATTCAAAAACCATGAAAATAATTCCCTATGTCAAAAACTGTGCTTACAAGTATTTCTGAGCAGGTGATCCACGTTACCCATTTCTATAATATTTCCGAAGCAAAAATAAAAGATTATGATGTGAAGAAATAAATACGTAAATAGTAACAAAAAAAAATATTTTGTGAAAGGTACTTTGTATGGGTACTGTCAATTATTAATATATTATATACAAAATTAAAAAAAAAAACATATTCTCATCATTTACCCTAACCTATACCAACAGATCGACTTGCTTTACTTTGCAGTAAGCGGCAAAAAATCCTCCCTTTTCCGACTGCTAAGTTAAGTCTGTCAAGCTTCTATTAATTTATTGTTACACAGCGAATAAACGAAAAAAATATAGAGCAAATGTTTTTTGTTTCGTATTGCATCAATACGATGAACATTTTTTTAATCCGGCGTGGTCTACATTATCCACATTTCCCCAATCCTGCTGCCGGATCGTGGTGGTCCGTGGTTTTGAGTTTGAGGCCTAAAATTCCTAACGGCGGTGAATACGCGGTCTTATACTGGACCCTTAAAAGCTTCTTACGCTTTTTAAGGTCATTTTATAAATATTTTCCAGTCCTAAAATTTATAAATATTTCAATAAATACCAACTCTTCTTGTGCCACTAATCTTCTAAAAAATGTAACATCAAAAGGAGAATAAAATAGCAACTGTAAAACTTTCATCTCAATACTTATATTTTCTAATAAAACTGTGTTCATCTGAAGCGACCTGCCAGGTAAGTATGTTTTTCTGTATCTGTTTGTACCTAATTATATAAACAATAGGAAGTAATATTTGTACAGTTCCCTTGAGGTGATTTCTCACAAAAACGGCGCTATAAAAATCATCAAATTATTATTACATAAATATGATTTTTTTTTGCCCACGCACTAACAATATTGAAGAGGCCGTTAGGTTTGTACTGACAGTTATAAGCTTCGCCGCTCGGCGCTCGCGTTCAGTCTGGTGGTTTAGAAAGGGATTAAAATACCTACTTAATAAATTGTTAGAAATTGTCTTTAATTTATTATTTTTTACTTCTTTTGGCAACGCAATTCTTATCATTAATTTTTATTTGTGTGTGCTTTAATGAGGACATTAAAATATGTATATTTATACTAGGTGAAGTACCCGGCATTATTAATAGTTTGAAGTAAAGTTTTATAATCCATAACCCTCGTCTTACTCCTACCCCTACTCCTACTTCCTACCCCTACTTCCTACACCTGTCTAATAATTTTCCTCTTATTTTGAACGTCAAGTGTGTTCAATTTGGAAAGGGGGATTGGGTGTTTTTTTTTTTAATCTTATGTATACAGTGACCTTCCTCCCAATTTGTAGGTCAAGTTTGAAAAATTTCACCAAACTGTGAATGAAACTGTAGATTTGCATACATATTCTTCTTTATATAATAGATTTATTCTATGGGAATATGCAGGTATCCTTTTATTTTATGGTCTTTCGATTTCTATAATTTATTAAGAATATCTTTCACAGTAAATCTATTGTATGAAAAAAAAAAACAATTCGTACAACCCGGGCCGCTAGGGGCGCTACTATACGTTGATGCCATCACATGACTGGAAAATGTCAGAAGCTGGGCCTATTGTCTATTTCCATAGTGTTTGTTAAGACTTTCTGAATCAGAGAAGTAATGTTTTATCAAGATTAATTAAGAAACTGGTGAATCTACGTCATTTGGAGTCGATTTTGTGGTGTAACTTTTTTTGATTTGAGCTTTCGTTTTTGAGTAAATCGAATCCGAAGTTGGATTTGTTTGTAGTGAAAACAAAAAGGTTCGCTTTCTGTGGGGCCACCACCTCGTGTTAATTGTCTTTTAAAATGCATCGATGTGTAAATCGGCTCCAACCCAGATTTCAGAAAAAAGGAAAGACTCGAAAACAGGGTACGCACTACCGGACGCAAGATTTCAAATTATAGTATTTACTTCGCGAAAGCTTAATTACATTCTCGACATAATACGAAAATTCAAGATGGCTGTATGGCTGTAAATTGAGTCGCGTCTTCGAATTATCGTTGTTGTATTTTCTTTTCATAATTTATTGATAGTGTCATTAAAAATACTGGCCCTTGAGTTAATCTTTACCTCTGAAGCCCCATTGTGAGTTTTATTTTGAACAGCGTGCTTATTATGGAATTATGTAAAAGTTAATATTTATTCGCCATAATAATTGTACCTGGTGATTGCAAATGAGTTTTTAATTTTAATTTAAATCAAATTTAATAATGTTATTATTAAGTTCTGCAAGTATTTTTAGTTGTTATTATTGTGACAGCTGTTTCGGCGTTTAAGGCCATTTTCAAACTGTGGTTAATCCACATTTGCGACGACTTATTTATATGATTTAATTTACCCCCACTCCTTTAAAAATTTGGATGGATGGGTAATGATTTATTATCGGTAAAACCGATTTAGTTAGAAACCAATTAAAATTCTGAATTCTGTGAGGTTTTCACATTTATAATGTGATTTTACTCGTATTTAACTGACAATGTTTTCTGAATTGATTTATTTAAATATGTTGTATTGTTTTGATAATGTGAACATACTGAGAAGCGGTGAGTATATAATTTTCCTTACTTTATTAATTAATGTTATATTAGGGTCGTTAGTTCGTTTATTAATTTCTAATTGTTCAAGTAAATTTAATCTTAGGCCCTTTCTTTCTATATGTAAGGGTTTAGGTTTGTTGTTGTCAAGCGGGACGTGATTATTTACTAAAAGATGTTCTGCGAATTTTGAAGAAGTGCTTTTATTTTTATAATATCTTATATGTTCTTTGAATCTAGTTGCAATGCTACCTATATAGGGCAGACGGGAAGGGCTTTCTCAACTAGATAAAAATTAAATGGAGTTCTACGAATTAAACACAAAAACAATTAATTAATTAATTGCAAATGAGGCTTAGTTTTCGTCTGCTCGAATGGATTGAAACCGGTCCCGCTGAGTTGAGTCAGAAATGCATTTAAGCTGTTTTAAATATATTAGAAAACTTGATATTCCGAATATCGTTATGTGAATACCGCACAACCGCTCCTAACTCACCAGAGCCAGTGGAACTATAGCATTCCTAATTGGGTTATGTTGTGAGGCTGAGGGCAGTGGGGAAAGGAAGGAGTTCGGAAAGAAGATGGTTAGGAAGCATTTGGCTATTCGATCTGTACATAAATTCAGCGTTTACCACTTTATGCATTTTTTATCACCCTTGTCCATTAATTAACGGAATTAGTTTTTTTTCACTGGGATAGGTCCCACAGATGACCGTGTAAATATAATTTCTTACATTATGTATTGGAAGATGGGAGAATTCTAATTCTAACAGGCGTATCCATTACATTTTGTTGACCGTGCGAAAACAGATTTAATCTTGTCCATTTTTTCCGTTTGACTAATTTTGATAATTATTTTACATAAATCGGACATCTTGTCCACTATTCCCCTTTGGCTTACTTTGTTCTTATCCATAAATTGGGCAATCCACTGAATTATTCTCTTTTGCCTAACTTTGTTCATTATCGTCCATAAATTACGCAACTTATTCAACATTCCCTTTGGCTAAATTTGATCATTCTTGTCCATATAATGGACACCTTTACAAATATTTCCCTTTGCCCATTTTCTATCACCCTTTCCTAAAAAATTGGACATTTTTTCCTTGTTCCAATTTTTATCACCCCTGTTCATAAACTTTACCTTTTTACCAATTTTAATCATTCTTGTCCTTAAATTACACACCTTTTACAAAATTTCCCTTTGCCCAATTTCTGTCACCCTTGTTTAAAAAATTGGACACCTTGTCCACTTTTTCTCTTTTGCCCAACTTTAATCATTATTGCTCATAAATTAAGCAACTTATTAACTAAAAAATTAAAAATGTACTTTGTTTACACCACTTTTATAAAAATATATAAATATCTCTAATACTATTAGTATTCATATATTCCTGAGGATGACAGCATTGCTGTCGAAACATGTAGAGATATTTATTTATTTTTATAAAAGTGGTGTAAACAAAGTACATAATTGAAGAAATTTTAACTTATTAACTATTCACCTTTGCTAAATTCGATCATTCCTGTCCGTAAATTGGACACCGTTTCCAATATTTCCGTTTGGCCAATTTCTAACACCCTTGTCTAAAAAATTATTCCATTTCACCAATTTTGATAATTCTTCTTCATAAATTGGACACCTTGTCCACTATTTCATTTTGACGAATTTTGATAATTCTTGTTCATAAATTGGGTAACTTATCGGTTATTCTCTGTTGTCCAGCATTGATTATTATCGTCCATAAATTTTGCAACTTATTTTTACCTTTGGCTAAAATTGATCATTCTTGTCCATACATTGGACATATTTCCCACTATTCCTTTTCGACCAATTTTGATCACCCTTGTCCATAAATTAGACACCTTGTCCAATACTTCCCTCTCACTTATTTGAATCATTCTCGTCTATGAACTAAGTATTTTGTTCACTGTTCCCCTTTGTCCAATCTTCGCTTTTTTTCTCTCTCTAAACTCTTGTCCATTGTGTAATCTGATTGAATATGCGGAACTTTATTATCCTTTAGCCTTTCCGTTTGACTTTCTTTTAGAAGGCCAAATAAACGAGACTGCAATCAAATCAGAACCGATTTATTTGATATTATTGATTTTAATTGCACCTACCTACTCAAATTTACAAACAATATACTAATGTTTACTTTTACGAGAAGGAAAAGAAGTCAGGGTCGACCCGAGGGGGCCGGAGTTCGAGATAGGTTAGAAACATTATAATGTCTCAGAGGCGTTCATTCCACATGGGCACATAAAAAATAATTCATAAAAATCTTGCAAGGAATCAATCTATTCTTTAAAAAATACGTGCGAAGTTCCAACCACTAATCGCAGCGTCGTCCTCGCCTCACCCATCGCACTAGCTATAGCGTCAAAAGCAAGAACCTTGCAAAATGTCATGTTCAAAAGTTGACTATATTCTACAAAAAAAATGTACAAGTGTGCGCAATGCGCATTCAAGAGAAGACTAGTATTTTTTATTATCTATGTGATATCACACAATAGTCCCAACCGTCTGGAGCTAGTGAGACGATGGCATCCACAATTGGTTATATTGTGAGACTGAAGGTATTCAGGCGGGGAAGATGAAGGTGGGGAAGTACCATGCTATTCAGATCTGGTTACCAAACACGGCTAAAGCCATTTTAAGCAACGTTTCGATTCTGAATGATGGTCTCTCGCGATAATGACAGTATCTACCACTCTGGAACGTGCCGCAAATATACTGCATATTATTTTAAATGAACACATTGTTAAATAACACATTTTAATCAAATAAAATATACTTGCGCACGACGGGATTTGAACCCGCGACCTCCGGATTCGCAGCCAAGGATCGTAACTACTGAACCACGGAGACCGTCGTTTGTGCTAGTGTCGCAAAAGGCCGCGCTTATCGGTATAATTTACAAATGAATGTAGCAACCGGTGCCATCTGCTGGTACCTCTATTGATTAGTAAAACTTTACTAACGAAAAAATTATCGTATTATAATGTTGGCTTTCTATCATGCAAGAAAATTGTGCAGTCGATAAAAATATAGAAATTTTTTATATCCAGTAATTGGCTTGCATAAATGAAGCGGTTGTTGGTATATTTGATGTGGCAGCAAATCCTAACCAACATCGGCTGAAGCCAGCAGCTTAGCCGTTTAAATTTCAATTAATTCACTGTTTTTCCTATTGCCTACCATGATTAAAAACTCTGTGCACGCCACTGAAAATAGACTGTAATACTTAATTAATATGTTAGCTTATAATTCCTAGACATTTTTGGACCAGAAGTTTGCGCACCAATATAGAAATGTTGGACTCATTGAATTTGCATACATGACGCAAGGTGGTAATTCTTTTTAATTTGTAATTTAGCTTATGACATGGACGTACAAAAAAAAAATTATAAAAACTTGTCTGGCTCTTTTTTTGTTGTTATTAAATCATGACACGAAAATTCACCTCTTTTTATGGATTTTTAAAAAAATAATAAAGGTTTTTAAATCCTAACTAACTAACTAACTAACCAACACGCCGTTTCCCCGCAGGAGTAGGCAGAGAGGACGGACCGCCAAACAACTCGATCTTGGCATACACTTCTTGCTTCATTCACATTCATACAACGCCTCATACATTCTCTTCTGTTATTTCGACTTCTGACATGGCCCGACTCGAGTATTTGATTCACTTGATCGTGCCATGTCTTCCTCGGGCGTCCCCGGCTTCTTCTTCCATTCACATTCGCGTCATATATTCTCCTTACACTCCTTTCTTCGTTCATTCGCTCTACATGCCCAAACCATCTAAGCGTCCCTTTCTTAATCTTGCTCACTACGCTTACATCAGCCTTGCATTCTTTACGAATCTCAACATTTTTCACTCGATCATACATGGTTTTACCACACATTCGTCTCAGAGATCTCATTTCTACAGCATTCAGTCTACTTTCATCCTTCCTCTGTCAGTTCCATGCCTCACTGCCATACATCAAGGTTGGTATCAGCACTCCATTGTGGACTGCTAGCTTCGCTTCCTTGGACAACTTTTTGTTTGCGCCAACCGCGTTCAGTCCTCCGTTAAATCCTTATTAACCGTTTTATTGCTATGCTTATTTTGCAAGTACGAGTATGTATATAAATTGTTACAGATATTCTGTTGCCGCTGTCATTTGATACATCACGATCATCCGCAATAGAACTGACTTCCGACTTAGTGAAAAATATCGATTCACTTTAGGGTGTGTTTATTTTAACAGGATAAACAATAAATACAGTTATCAAGACACGCGCCAACCGCAATATACCACGCTCAAATTTAACACGTGATCTCCCGAGGACAACATAAAGCACACTGAAATTTGCAGCGCTATATCGCTGCGTCGCAATTTACGTAACTAAAGCTTACAGCGCGATGGCGCTGTGCCGCACTCTACCAGTTAAGACCTAATGTTGTTTCAAACGAACGCAGCAATAACTTCTAAATTATTGAAAAAAACTGCATAAAACTTTCGAATATGTCTACTATGTGTTAATCAAGCATAATATAAAAATTAATATTTGTCTGTCTGTTCTCGATTTTCTTGAAAATTACTCAACCGGTTTCCCTGAAAATAGCACGATTTGTTCTTATTTGTGCCGTGAAGGCTTAGAGAGTAGTTTGAATGAAATCCAACATGTAAAACTGTTACTATAATGTTTTCAAATTAGTATGAAAAACGTTGAACGCGCCATGTTGTATTAAGGTTAGCCCATAGATATACCACTCTGGTTAGTCACAGATTATATATTCAAAACACGAAATTTTGTTTGGGTAGAATATTTTCAAAATGAAAAACACAAGTAGATACTTACTTAAGAACTTTATTATTTAGATATGTTTTGAAAAAAAAAATAATGTTTGAAATGTAATAACATTTTCAAATGAATGTTTCTTTGTGTAGAGTCGTTACAAGGCACTACTTTCGCTGTCAAATCAATTATGGCACCGAAACCGAAAAGACACAGAAAAAAAGATAACGGTAGCAGCTGGGATTCGATCCTAGGACCTCATGGTCTATGACCAGAATTAATAGACTACGATTTCGACGGGTGGAGGCAAATGTCACGTGACTGCCATATTGGCACCATCTTTGATTCACTGCCGTCCACGTTTATTTCGAGTGATTTTGACTACCGTAAGTAAATTACATAACATTTATAAATAGGGTCAAACTAAATACTCTAATAAAATATTCGGTTTTTGTAAACAAGCCGAACCTTTTTACTAAGTCGCTGTTTTAATTTTTAAATTAGAGGCACGCCTTGCTTGCCCCCCCCGCTTACCTTATTTTGGTGTCGTCCCCTTGCGTGTTAGGGCACCTTTATGTATTATTTGATCCGTGGTTCATAATGCATAGCCAATAAAAGGTCTAACTAACGACCACATTCGTATTGTAGGAACTATTCATAAATTAATTTTAAAGCTGTATTTATAAGCTGGCAATATTTACCAGGTGAAAACACTGAGAAGCATGCGCGTTGGACCGACATTCTACCGACAGGAACGATCTTGAAAATCAAGGCATTCGGCCTCGAGTGACTTTGGTACTTGTGTCGAATTTTCTACGTAATAGGACCCCGCGTATCAAAACCTTTCTGATAGCAGCAAAAAATATATATATAATAAAAAGTTACGTACATTTTTTTAATCTAATCCTTATACATGTCTTTTTCTCCTTTCTTCTATTATAATTTTTCCAATTTTCAGCATGTTTATATACTAAATCCATATGTTTACACTAGACTTCATACAAAGTAACTATACTCCATTGGTCACCATGAAACAGACAGTCGCCCAGTATGGTGATTGAATGTATCTACTCTATGTAAATGTCTCCATTAAATATCATGTATTTTATATACTCGTATATATCGTATTGTAAATATTTCGTGTACAGTGCCAGGGAACATTTTCCCCTCTTCCTTTGTCGACTGTGGTTAGTTAATTACCACTCCTTTGTCGACTGTGGTTAGTTAATTACCATTACTGTCGCTGGGTGGCGCTGCTCCCCAACTCAAACACGAGAAATCTTTTCTCTATTGAGTTGGTTAGTTTTTATTAAATAAATTTATATTTTTTTTTGTAATTAGCGATTAAGAAGATATATCTGTACTATTAAATGTTTTATAGGTATTTATATTAATAAAAAAAAGGTGCATAAATGTAGAGATAATCTTCTCTACATTTATGTACCTCTAACCACAGTCGTAAATAAATAAATATTATTTTTCATCTGCATCTTTATCGACCAGCAGGTTAATCTATAGACACAACCTGTTCCCCGATACTATTAATATTTGTATTATTATCATTCATTATATATTTCATGATGACTAAATATTTATTTATGAGCGGACCGATTTAATTATTATATGTCCTGAACCTCGTCCCGATAAGGCACGTTCGGCAATCGGCATAATATAGGGTAGGGGTGGTCAACCGGTCGGTCGTGTCCGTATTCGTAAATTAATAAATTTTCAAATAATAATATTTGAATAATTTTTGTGAAAAATCACCTCAAGGGCGGGTGCGATAATATTTCCCAATTCAATGCTTTGAGAGTGTTCTTCACTACTTTAGATGTATGAGGCGGTTTGGCGGTTTTTTCGATTTGTCTCTCGTTCATTTGGTGTGGTACCCATTTTCCATAATTTTGGATCTTTCCCATGGCTTTTAAACGTTGGCAAATTGCTCCTCGGGTCACATTAAGTGTTTGGGCCAATTGTTGTTGCGATTGGGTTGGGTCTTCATCCAATAACGCCTACAATTCCTCGTCTTCGAACTTTTTCGTTGCACCGGGATGTTCATTGTCTGTTAAATCGAAATCTCCACTTTTAAATTGACGAAACCATGTCTCACATTTTCTAATTACTGGAGCATGTTCACCATAAATAAGTTTCTACCAGCAACCGATGAGCTTCAACTGCTTTTTTCTTTTGATGAAATAAGAAAAGCAACGAATGCCGCAAATGCGATTTACTTGGAACGAAACTCGACATATTCACTGAGGTAACCAACTATGACACTGTTATTTTGGCAGAATATAACTTGTGTATTTTTGAAGGTTAATGTCTATAGAAAAATATGACATAGATGCCAAATCATAGAAATGTATACATATCTCTAGCGACATCTATGAGTAAAACCGGCAAACTTCTACTAACACCCCTGGTAAATAAATTATTTAAAAATTACTTTGCTATCACCAGTTTATTAATATACACATATTAAATTATTAAGGTATTGATTTTACGTGGTGAGAATACGAATTTAAACCTTTTGTGATTTTGTGTGATGTGTTGGTATTTTTGTTTTTCTTACGTAGTGATTTTTTTTTGTTTAATATGTCGTTCAAAATTTTCAAACATAGCCAACCGTGGAGTTAAAGTCACGGCGCCTGGGTCCCGAAGAACACCCAAAAACGTGACTAACCTTTCCAGTTGTCAAAAACAAACCACTGATCCAAAATGGCTGATAATGCTAACATATGATAAACATATGTGTACCAACATAACAACAAAAAAAATCGATAATCGAATGTACACAGCCCGCGAAAATACAAAATTCACCTTTTCTTTTGAACACACCGCGTATAGTTAGTTGGTGGTCATGTACCATACCCAAGCGTTCTCGTCATTAATCAATAGCTGTGATAGTACACGTCTAAATAATATTAACTATTTTATCATTGGTTGCTGTGGCTTCGTTGGTCATCATGAGTAACGGCATGTGCTGTGTTCAGCGGCGTGGCGATTAACTCCCTGGTCCCCGTGCAAGCTTTTAAGGCTATGCAATGGGAAGAAATGCAAAATAGTGTGTTTTCGGTTTGAGAGTTTGTTGGCCTAGAAATATCATGGATAATTGAATTAAATACTGCAAGTAGATAACACCTTGACCTTTCATTTAACCGTCCATTTTTTTGGTATGTCTTTTTATAAGCTTAGAAAAGAATAAAGTATGAGACATTAAAAAAATGTTTCAAGCGCAAAATCTCCTACTCGTGAACTCTTTTTCCCATATTTTCGTATTGTTCATTGTGATAAATTAAGTTTTTTAGATTATGACCGTAAAACATTTTAATAATTATGTCTGAGCTTTACAGAATAGAATAAAACACGCATTTTGATGATGTTTTTTTTGCCGAAATCGAAACATGCGGCCGATGTACAGCGGGATTTTCAACCTTGTCGCCACCTGCATAAGGAGCGCGTGATTTCGTTAAAATTTTAGCCGGTGGATGGCCTTAAACCAAACCTATCTTACAGCCCCATTTTAAATATGTTTCCTTTCACCCCTCCCTAAATCTCTGTCTCTTCCTCCATTCTTTACTAATCCCTAGTCACGCCCCCACCACCACTGTGACACCTAATATGTATGTTCTGCCATAATTTTGTAATATTGTGCAGTATATATTTTGCCCTGATGATGGAACGGTTGTTTTGAAACCGGTCGGCGTTAAAAATAAAAAGCGGTTAAAACAAAGTTTGATTGTTTCATTTAATTATAATGGATAACCGCAAAGTGATAGCTTCATACAATAGTGTAATATTAACAACTCCCAAATCGAAACATGAAACCGAAAAGACACAGAACAGAAATAAATAATGGTAGTAACCCGGGACCTGGGTTCGAATCCCAGCTGCTACCGTCATCTTATTCTTTTCTGTATCTTTTCGGTTTTGTGTTTCGATTTAGGAGTTGTTAATATTATCTTCGATGATTAATAATATTATTTTTTTACCGCACAAGAGTCCTAACTACTCCTAATCGTTTGGAGTTAGTGAGACTCTGGCATCTCCAATTGGGGTATGTTGTGAGTTTGAAGGTTTTGGGGAAGGGAAGAAGAGAAAAGACACAGAAAAGAAAAAGATAACGGTAGCAACTGGGATTCGAACCCATCCGGGACCTTGCGCTCTAATCCACTGAGCTACAGCTACCCCAATCTTTTCCTTCATTTGTATCGGTATCTTACTTCGACAACATGGTTAAGAGGAAGATGGGGAGTACCTAGCTATTCAGATCTGGTCATCAAACACGACTAAAGCCATTTCAAGCAGCGTTTAGATTATGACTGGCGGTCTTTCACCAGGACGATATTGAAAGTATCTACCATTCTGGAACGTGCCAATAATATGCTATGTATATATTATTTCGAATGAATTAATTGTGAAATAACACAAATTAACAATATAAAATTTATTTGCGCACGCCGAGATTTGAACCCGTGACCTCCGGTTTCGTAGCCGAGGGTCGTAACCACTCAGTCACGGGTATGGATCTCCAAAGATTACTGCAAAATGCCTACATGATTGCACAAGTCGTTCTGGAAAAATTAGAAAAAGCAATGTAACCTTTCATCGGTCTTACCATAATCAGTATACTGTAAATTGGCCTTTTTATTGCTAAAATAACTTAAAGAGCATTGGAAGTCGGCACGCGTCGCCGGCAAGAAACGCTCCGGGCCGCGACGCCGCCGGCGGTGCGTTCACTTCGTTCGCGGTCGGAAGTATTCGGTCGACATCGACAACCGCTTCACTCCCTTTCGTACTTCGTTGACTCTATTTATATACCTCTATGTACAATAATAGGTTAGGTTGGGTTAGGATTTTTTTTCTTAATAGTTGATATCAAGAGATGTTATTTAGCAGCACCATACCCCGTGTCATGCTGTGCTGAGCCAACACGTCTGCTATGCCTTGTGGTATGCATAGCCGCTCCTGGCAGTAGTTGTTTGGTACAAAGAACTTATAGCACCCCAGGAGGTATGGACCTTCTATTAAATTTTGTACGCAGTTACTGCAAAGGGCCCACTCCTTCTGGATTGGAGACTTGTAGCGCGTCTCAGAGAGTAAATCTTCGTGATGCATAAATTGCGGGTTCTCGGTTTTGTCATGGAACCTAATAGCTAAAACCGAGTGGAAGGGGTTATGCCCAATTACCGTCCAAACCACAGAGCAAATAATACAATAGAGATGCCCCAACACGCAAGGGGAAGAAGGCAAAATTAGGGGAGCGAGCTTAGGCGGGTCACTGTCATCTGATTTTCGAATAAATGCATCCCGACAGACTGCAGGCAACTCGCATTGCACTGAAATGTATTAGTATTTATTCTTCGAAAAGCAAATCTGCTAATGATCAACTCGTTCTTTTTACAATTGTGCGGAATTTATGCAATAAGTAAATCAGTAAAGAAGAAAATCGTTCGGCTTGTTTACAAAACCTGAATATTTTGTTGGGAGTATTTCGTTTGAACCTTCTAACAAATGTTTTTAATTTGCTTACCGCAGTTAAATTCACGCGAAAGAAACCTGGACGGCAGTGATTTCGTAATTGAATAAGTTTAAAATGCAGTAAAAACACGCTTACCTGTGGAATGTAATGCGATAGTTTTGATTATTATCTTTACCACTTCTGTTTTCACAATGTTTGATTGCCCTGAAAACCATATCATTGTTTTATTTCTTCAAATGTCACACTCACTGCCGGTCAATACATAAATGATGACGTCATGTATGCGAAAAATGCGTGAACCCGCCTGGTGCCAAATTTAGGATCACGTGGTTTGCCTCCAGCCATCGAAATAGTAGGCAAATTTGTCTATATGGCATGTCGATTAATTCTGACATCAGTGGTCCACACTGTCCAGAAGTTCGCTACGCCACTTAAAATATAATATATTATTCTTATCCGCTTTCTCGCTCTAGTGACTCAGAACTGACTGCGTTAGTAAAAAAATACCCCATTCTGCGTACATCGTAAATTTTTGCATAATTAGTAACCCGACTTTGCCCGTATGTGAAGCGTAACGAACCGCTTTCTTTGTAAACAAATTTGTCAGATTTGCAGTAGTGAAGAATCAATAATTTCTCTTGAAAATCGTATGCTTTTTATTAATTTAATTTTGTTAATATTTTATCTTTTTTATTTATTAATTTAATTAAATTTTTAATTTTTTTTTTTAAATATTTTTAATTTTTAATAATTATATATATGTATAATAACTCTAAAAAAAATAGTTTTTAAAATTTTTATATAAGCCTTCCACACATTCCACTGAAGTGTGCGTCTCGCGGAGGGATTATCTGACGCTGGGAATTGTGGGTACCCTATGTTTATGCAAATCTATAGTTATGAACCTGGGACACATTCCCCAATAATGCCGAATCACTTATCGTATTTTGTAGGTGGCAGTAATATTCGGAGATCGCTAATTTGATCATTACTGCCATCTATATTGTATTTCCAAACCAAATCAGAGAGATCTCTATACTCACATTAGTGGTTCGGTTCAAGAAGCCGTTGGTCAACATTAACTATAGATTTGCACAAACACATGGTTTTAGTAAAAACATACACCTAAGGGATGTCATTTCTACAGAATCCAGTTTAATTTCATCCCTTTTCTGCCAGTTCCACGAGTTTTTAATTAGGGTATGCAGTAGGAGAAACAGTTAATGTCACTGACCGGTCGGTGGCTGAGTTCGCATCGCATCTGGGTCCCACCCAGGCCTCACAATTTCAATTCCTCGACTGGCCAAGTCCTCCCTCCGGACACAAGCAACATTTTCCGCTTACTGTGATGGTAGTAGGAGATTTTAAAATATTATCGTTATTCGTAACCTGGGATTATTTCTCTTTCATAAAAAGATATTTAAAAAAAGTTAAGTATCACGGACGTGATATGTTTTTGTCAAAAATGGCTAAGCTACTGGCTTCAGCCGATGTTGGTTAGGTTTACCTGCCACATCAAATATCCAAATTACCGCTTCATTTATGCATATTACAAGCTAATTACTGGATATATAAATTTTAATATTATTTCTGCATGTAAGAAAGCCAACATAATATTATGATCATTATTTCGTTAATAAACTTGTAATTATCAATCGAGGTACCAATAGATGGCACTGGTTGCCACATTTGTAATTTGTACGAGTAGGCATGGCCTTTTACGATACTAACGCAAACGAGTCTTCTTACACTTTGATTCAGCACAGATGTGCCACAGGGAAACTGATGAAGGGGACATTCTTCTATGATGTGTTCTGTTGGTTGAATATGTCCACATTCACAAAGTTCGGAATCCTTTATACCCCATTTATCTATCACATAAGCACAACGGCTGTGACTGCATCGGATGTGGTTTAATGAGGTCCATGTCTTCCGAGGCAGAGAGAACCCTGGTAAATAGTATTTAGTAGTAGGGTCTTTAACAAGTTACTTGTTTTTCATGTCCGAGGTTTGCCGCTGAGTTTGCCATGACTCTTCAGAGGAGTATCGTGATATTGCAGTCTGTCAACAGTTCCATTTGACTTGATGCCAGTTTAATTAAGTAATTATATATTTTGTTCAGGTTCCTACCAGCCCAGCAATGACCTGATGCTGAGGTTCTACTCCTACTTCAAGCAGGCCACAGAGGGGCAGTGCTGTAAGAGGAAACCTGGCTTCTGGGACGTAGTCAATCGGTAAGCACTTTTCTCCCACTCCTAAAAATTGCAACATTAACATAACCTAACCTAACCTAACCTGAACTATGTAAAAACTATTGACCTAATATATTTTCACTATTATCACATGTTATTGCGTTTAATTCGTAGAACTCCATTTATATTTATTTTTTTATATAAAGAAAATAAGTTAAATGATATTATTAAGTTCTGCAAGCATTTCAGTTTTTATTATTGCGACAGCTGTTCGGCATTCAAAGCCATTTTAAAAGTGTGGTTAGGCCACATTGCGACGACTTACTCCCACCCATTTTTAATTTTTATGTTGTTTTATTAATATTTTCGGTAAACACCGATTTACTCAAAAATAATCAAAATTCACTATTCTGTGGGGTACTTACAGTTCAAATCTGTTTTCCCCTTTTTTAATGGTGGCTGGTTTTCCTCAATTGTTTTATAATGACGTGAATGCTATTAAGGTAATGAATTTAAATGTGTATGGTAAATCTGTGAATTATTTTGAAGATTTTTATTGTTTTGATTTAATGCAAATACTAAGAAGTGGTGAATATACAATTTTTCTTATTTTATTTATTAATGTTGCATTAGGATCATTGGTTCTTTTGTTGATCTCTAGTTGCTCCAGTAAATTTAACACTTTCTTTGTATATGCAAGGGTTTAGGGTAGTTGATGCCGAGTGGAACGATTATTACTTGCAGAACTTAATAATAACATTTGGTGTCACGATTCCACGACTTCACTGTATCGGCCGTTTGCGAGCGAAGTCGAGTATAAACCCTATAAGGCTTACTTACATGAATTTCCTCGTGGTTTAAGGGTTTGGAAGGACCAATTCCCATAAAATTATGTCATCAGTATCTACAATTTTACATCAGTATCTCGCTACTTGATTCGAGATTTAAATTGCAACTGAATTCAAAGGCAGGCAGTAAGTCAGGAGAGGTGGGGTAGGTAGGTAGGAATATGTATTGAGATTTACTTATTCATCGTTATCAAGCAAGCACCTACATGCACCCCTTACCGATATGGTGTGACCAACGTTATTAAATTTATTTTCTTTAAATTAAAAAAAGGTATTACTTTGACATTTTAATTATTGTCCATTTAAACTTTTATTTTTGTTGACTATTATCCTGTTATCACTTTTATCTTTTCTCTGGACAACTCGTTGTTACTATTGACATTTGACTATCACCCCATTTACTTATGTATTTTATTTATTTATTATTTTACGTGAACACTGTGGATGCTCAAACGGTCCAAGTGGACTCTAAATTATTTATAACAAAGTTACTTGATCGTGTGGAGTTAGTGTGTAATCTGGAAGGGCACAAAGGGATGAAGACCTACCTTGAAATCCAAATAGTATGTATGGGTCCTGTGGCTGGTGGCACTCTGTCACTAGTTTCACTTGGATGACTGTTTTGTGGGTTTTTATAAAACACTTGTTAAATTGAGATGAGATGATTATAATAGCGGTGAATGCCAAGGCTGTCGATAGTCTTTCTTTTGGATGAATCCGTCCTGTAGGTAAGTTCCCAAAGAAATAGAATTTGTTGGAAGGAAATAAACAAGGCTTTAAAGATGCTTGGCTTCCTTTGCAGAACTTAAATAGATTTAAAGTGTTTAGATTGTATGAGAATGCTCTACACTTCATTAGTTACAAGTCAAGTGGAGTATAATTCACCTATTTGATCCCCTTTGTATAAAGTACACTCTAACAATATAGAATGTGTTCAGCACAAATTTCTTAGGTTTTAAACTCAAAATTACAATTGAAAATATTAATTATGTATGTTTGATGAATCGATTGCATCTGATTACGCTGTCTGACAGGAGAGTGATGTCAGACCTAGTTGTATTATATAGAATCATTAACAGCCCTGCCGTCTTAGCCACTATTAAATTTTTTGATCTGACAGACTTATATTATATTGTATTCTGTTTTTCCAGGGCAAAATGGGATGCATGGAACAAGCTTGGAGACATGTCTCAGGAGAGGGCCATGGAATCATACGTAGCGGAACTACATAGGGTGAGTAATAATTATAAATACATAATACATTTGATGTTATTTTTTTTAATTTTTCATTCTCTTCAAAAGAAGCATTTTATTAAATACCAGCTGATGTGTACCCGGCCTTGCTCGGGATTATTATTATTATTGAGAATTATTGCTTGTCGTTTGGGTGCCATAATTGATTTGACAGCGAACGTAATGCCTTGTGACGAGTATTACTATCTCTAAACAAAGAAACATTCATTTGAAAATTTAATTTCATTCCAAATTTTTTTTTTTTTAAATAAATATAAATAATAAAGTTCTTAAGCAGGTACCTACTTGTGTTTTCAATTTTGAAAATATTCCACCCAAACAAACCTTCTTATTTTAAATATTTAATCTGTGGCTAACCAGAGTGGTATGTCTGTGGGCTAACCTCAATACAACATGGCGGGTTCAACTTTTTTATTTCTAATTTTAAAACGTTATAGCAACAATTACATATTGGATTTCATTCAAACTACTCTCTAAACCTTCCCGACACTAATAAGAAAAAAACTGTGCTATTTTCAGCTAAACCGGTAGAGTAATTTTCGAGTAAATCGAGAACAGACAGACAAACAAACATTCATTTTTATATATAAAGATACAAAATTAAATGCAAGTTTCTCAGAAAGTGGCGTTAATTGGTAGGCATTGTGCTTGTTCTGAACCAGATTAAAACCTGCTGCTGTGCTAAATATCATAGATGAAAACAACACAAAACTTTCATTGGCTCCGCCGCTTTGATAGTTCGTGCAGTTTGGTCGTATCTCGACGACAGTTGGCAAGCTTTCATGCCATATCTCCCTTTGTTTCTATTATCTATGCTGAATATGTAAGCGCAAAGCTCTATCCCCCCCTTCCCCTGGGTCCACAGGAAAACAAATAATTGTAAAGAATCATATCATCGTCCACAACACAAACGGCCTCTGTGGTTGAGGGGCAAGGTTCTCGACTACGAATCCGAAGTTCACGAGTTCAAACCCCACCGTACGCAAGTAAATTTCATGTAATTAATTTGTGTTGTTTCACAATTAATTAATTAAAAATAATTTATGGTATTTTTGCACATTTTCCTTTTAGGATGGAAGATACTTTCAGTATCGCCCTGGTGAAAGACCACCATTCAGAATCAGAACGTTGCTTGAATTGACTTAACCATGTTTGGTAACCGGATCTGAATAGCCAGGTATTTCCCCACCTTCCTCTTTCCTTTCTCCTTCCCCCCGTACTACCCTCAGCCTCACAACATTCCCCAATTGGGTATGCCATAGTCTCACTGGCTCCAAACGGTTGAGAGTAGTTGGGACTCTTGTGCGGTATTCACAAAAAAAAAAACAAAACGGGCGCATCTCATATTTAGCAACTTTCTAGAAGAGCCTGTTTGTGCTGTGGGTGACAATATGAGACTATGGTGAAATTGTTATTAGGATCACATGGCTATAACAGATCAGAGCATAATATGTTGGAAATTTTAAAACTTTGATCGATCTAAATGTGATGAACACTAATAATTAATGATAATAATTGACTATTCCCCATTTGCAGATAGTGGAGACCATGTCCTACACGGACAGTGTGGCGGCCTTCTTTGACACGGTGGAGTCGCAGGCGCCCGTGCTCAAGGACGACCTGCTGCTGGTGGCCGGCGACGTGCTCAACAAGCAGGTCTCGCCGCCCATCTCCCCCACCCCCAACGGTAACACTCAACACACACTGGCGTCCGGCCTCCCCTCACTTATCTTTAATGCGGCCACCGAGGCATGCTGCAGGAGGGTCAAATGAAGCCTTTTTTATTACCGTCCCTACGAGTTTAGCTTATAGAAGGGGTCTTATATGATACAAGTGGTGGTTTTATCTAAAGAGCGATTGTGCGAAAATATAACTGACTTCCATTATAATATAAGTGTATTATAAACAGCGCGCCGTAAAAATCCATGCAACTGAATACTACGGTCGAAGAGCATTGCGATATTCCCATGGGTGGTACGCTGAATGGATTCAGCACATATGGGCTCATGATCCCAAGTAAATACTTCACATAAAAAAACCATAACATCACAAGCCCCCTGACGGTGAAATTAAATAACCTACGCCGAACCACGTTGAAGTTTCTGCTCAGCGCTAAGAAGGAATTTTAACCCCCCCTTCCTTTGGGTTATTATTAAAAAGTAGGTAAAAAAAAAATTGGGTTTTTTTTCATTAGATTTCGCAATAATAATACGTGTTGACAATATACCAATTTGTATGGGAGAGACGAAAATATCCAAATACATCCGTTAACTTCGACTGACCTCGAAATACTAAACGAGATGACGCGGGAACAAACTTGACGTATACAAATGTTTTGTGGGTTTCGGGTATAGTTTTTTTGTACCTGAATATACTGGATATGGCTTGTTGCCTCCGGACGATAATATAGCGGCCGTATCACGTATGTTTGTATGGGCAGGGTAGTTAGAGATGGCTCTATTAGTCACTTTGCCGGCCGGCTGAACTTTGCACAATAAAGATTCAAGTTAAATGTTATTATTTTACTTTTTATAGTTAGTAGTAAATATTTGTAAGTTTTAATTTTCTTATTCGTTCATTTCTCTACCCGTTAGATTTTAGATTATAATGCACACTTTAGTTTTTGTATTAAAAATCCAATCTTTTTTTAGATAAGACGTTCTAATTCTAAGTTAATAAAGTTTCGACAAACGCCGTATTGTCTCAAGTCGCTAGTTATTATAGTAACCCTCCCACCAACTTTATTTAAATTATGTGACTGCCGCTGTATTCGACGATTCACCGAAGGACAACAAGTACATTTTGACGAAATATAATATCTTTTCATGAATTTTTGATTGAGCCCCCAGTTAAAAAGATCACAAACCGCCACTGTATGATACCCATCCTTATCAGTAACATTCAACATCGGTGTCCGGTCAGCCATTAATTGGCTTTACTGCGGCCACCAAGTTATGCTGCAGGAGGGTCAATTGAAGCCCTTTTTATCACCGGGACCTTCAAGCTTAGCTTATAGAAGTGGTTTTGGAAAATGATCAATAAGTCCGCTTCTTTGCCACCCTCTCCCGCCCTCAACGGTAACAATCAACACCGAAGTCCGGCTTGCTGTCGCTTGGCTATATATTTTGGTTATTACCATATGAAAAAATGATGTTGATTTCGTACTCCTCCTGTCTCAATCATAATATGGTATTGAGATCCCAAGATGCAGATGACTCGTATAGTTACTATATAAGATAAGTCCACTATGATTAAAAATTGAAGTAATAATGAGGTTTAACTCTCGCAGCTATTTTCGTTACTAATAAAATTTTGTATTTATGTTATCCTAAAGATTTATAGTCCAACTACAGAGTACACTAATACGGTCTACAGACGCTTCAACATGCAGAACCCAACATGTGTAGAGAGAGGTAGGGTCGCAGAAGTGGGTTGAATGATCTAGTAGCAAAACTGCCAGCTGAGCTATTATTATTCCGTTGTCGGACTGCTGGCAGAGGATCCATTCCAACTTGCATACTCTCACTCAAAAACAGAACAAGCGAAGGCCTGTCCTTTGACGGTTTCGACCCACCATCGATATGCTTTGTGTAACCCTAAGTGATCAGCTCAATCTCTCAGAAGCTGGGCGTACTGTACAGGGCCTGTAGATACTTTAATAGTACATAACTGCTGACTCTGTACAAATCGCAAGTACGCCCCACTGTGGAATTTGGCCCAAAAATTCCTGAAAAAATCCCTCGAATCTGTGCATCAATGGGTTGTCCGTTTTGATGGATTCCCCTATCTTAACAGACGGATTGCAATCTTTGGAGCACAGACGTCAGGTGGGAATGCTGTTCTTGTTCTACCAGTATTTCACGAGTGCACAGTCGGGAAATAAGCCAAACGCCCGCTCAACTTCTTAACCTTTTCGTGTTGTACGTATATTTAAAAATATATAGATTTCAGAATTATTTTCTTCTTATCTATAGTGAGTAAAAATTGGCGGTTTTCATTTTCTAATCGCTAACATACCTGGCTTTGCGCGCAATTTTTTTTGTCATATTTTATGTTGCTTAACTACTTGCGTCTTTCGATTAAAGTTTTTATAGCCAGTACGTTCTTTTACGAATCTGATTATTGTGTACTGTCAATAAAGTCAATACTAATTCGATCAAAGAGACGGATCCATGACATGTTTGCATGTCGCGCAATGCCTACGTGTTCACAGAGCAAAGTCAATCACTGTACTGGCAATTCGAAGCATCTGGAGGCTAGCACTCGACTTCCCCCCACTCTACCTCTACACATGTTGTCTGTAGATGGTTTAAATAAATATATACCTAGATTTTTCTAAGATGAATTAATAAAATAAATAAAAAATTATATTTCACCAAAGCGAACTTATTGTGAATATAGGATTTATACGACTCAAATAATGTGCTTTGCTACACTTTTTCTCTCCATGAACGGCACTTTGAACTCGCCCAGAGCTGAGGAATATTAGCCCGCTGCTCCCTCACGGGTCGGTATGAAATCAACATACGTCGGAGTACGCAACACCGCTCCCGTGTACGGGTGCCATCAGAAATTTTATAGAACGGAGCGCTCTCGGTTTATGTTGATTCCTTATCGACCTCTGAGGGAGCTGTCTAAATTATCTCGCATGTCATATTTTAACCTGAAATGTTACTCTTTTTCTCGACACTGATATTATTTTACATTTATTAATTTATTTTTCCCATTTTAATGTATGCCTATGTATATTTTAATTATAAGAATAGCTTTTCATTTCCCCACCTGTTTTTCTTTCTGCTTTATTTTAATCTTTTCTATCCTTTCTTCTAACATATTACAATCTCTAATGCCTAAGTTATTTTCTTTATCTTAACCTTAATATTTCCGTCTGCTTTCAATAATAATGGACTAATTTATAATATGTATCTACTGTCTTGGATTCCTCATTTTTATATTATGTATGTTGTTATACTTTTACTTATTTATTTTATTAGTCCAGAATCACATTCAGCATCGCTGTCGACTGCTTCTTAGCAATCTGTTTTTCTTTTTTCCCCATTTCCTTTCCCCGTTTTCTTCGTTTCCTCGTTTCCTTCTCTACAAAATTTGTTTCCTACATAGTTTTTTTCATATATCCACTCTACTCATATACTTTTGCTTCCACAGGTTTTATGTACCCTTTCCTCTCCGTTTATAAACTATTATTGTTTCCCAATCACTTAGATTGTGTGGTTTCTTTGCCACTTATGAAACCTTTCCACCCCACTCATGTACTCTTTCCTCTCCGCTTATAATTTCCCAATCACTCAGTTTGTGTGATTTCTTTGCCACTTATGAAACCTTTCCACCTCACTCATGTACCCTTTCCTCTTCGTTTATAAATTATTATTATTTCCCAATCACTTAGATTGTGTGGTTTCTTTGCCACTTATGAAACCTTTCCACCCCACTCATGTACTCTTTCCTCTCCGCTTATTATTTCCCAATCACTCAGATTGTGTGATTTCTTTGCCACTTATGAAACCTTTCCACCTCACTCATGTACCCTTTCCTCTCCATTTATAAATTATTATTATTTCCCAATCACTTAGATTGTGTGGTTTCTTTGCCACTTATGAAACCTTTCCACCCCACTCATGTATCCTTTCCTCTCCGCTTATAATTTCCCAATCACTCAGATTGTGTGATTTCTTTGCCACTTATGAAACCTTTCCACCTCACTCATGTACCCTTTCCTCTTCGTTTATAAATTATTATTATTTCCCAATCACTTAGATTGTGTGGTTTCTTTGCCACTTATGAAACCTTTCCACCCCACTCATGTACTCTTTCCTCTCCGCTTATTATTTCCCAATCACTCAGATTGTGTGATTTCTTTGCCACTTATGAAACCTTTCCACCTCACTCATGTACCCTTTCCTCTTCGTTTATAAATTATTATTATTTCCCAATCACTTAGATTGTGTGGTTTCTTTGCCACTTATGAAACCTTTCCACCCCACTCATGTACTCTTTCCTCTCCGCTTATTATTTCCCAATCACTCAGATTGTGTGATTTCTTTGCCACTTATGAAACCTTTCCACCTCACTCATGTACCCTTTCCTCTCCATTTATAAATTATTATTATTTCCCAATCACTTAGATTGTGTGGTTTCTTTGCCACTTATGAAACCTTTCCACCCCACTCATGTACCCTTTCCTCTCCGCTTATTATTTCCCAATCACTCAGATTGTGTGATTTCTTTGCCACTTATGAAACCTTTCCACCTCACTCATGTAACCTTTCCTCTCCGTTTATAAATTATTATTATTTCCCAATCACTTACATTGTGATATTTCTTTACCACTTATGAAACCTTTCCACATCACTCTTATTATAATTTCCACTCCACTTATATCACATATATTATTATATTCCTTCCCTATCTACATACTATGTAGATATATTTTAATCCCGTTTCTACCGCCCTTCTCAGAGATTCTACGGATTCTCAGTATGGTTACCTTTTGCATATATATTTCTAGGTTCAAGCCCTTTGAGGAACGAGCCGGCGCCGTACAACGGACACAGCGCAGACTCTGAGGACGAGTATATTGACACGGTAGATGTGTGTATTGATTACAGTAGAGAAGCGGACGGACGGGAGGTTAGAAATCCATTGAAATGTTCATGCTTGTGGAGAAGGCAATACAAGTTTATGGAAACAGTGACTTTAGGGTGACTTTGTATTGTACTGTTTGTAGTTGCGGAACAATTAAATAGTTGTGAAACAATTGACTGTTTTGTAGTTGTGGAGCAATTGACCATTTTGTAGTTGTGGAGCAATTGACTGTTTTGTAGTTGTGGAACAATTGACTGTTTTGTAGTTGTGGAACAATTGACTGTTTTGTAGTTGTGGAACAATTGACTGTTTTGTAGTTGTGGGACAATTGAGTGTTTTGTAGTTGTGGAACAATTGACTGTTTTGTAGCTTGTGGAACAATTGACAGTTTTGTAGTTGTGGAACAATTGACTGTTTTGTAGTTGTGGAACAATTGACTGTTTTGTAGTTGCGGGACAATTGACTGTAGTTGTGGAACAATTGACTGTTTTGTAGCTTGTGGAGCAATTGACAGTTTTGTAGTTGTGGAACAATTGACTGTTTTGTAGCTTGTGGAACAATTGACAGTTTTGTATTTGTGGAACAATCGACTGTTTTGTAGTTGTGGAACAATTGACTATTTTGTAGTTGTGGAACAATTGACTGTTTTGTAGTTGTGGAACAATTGACTGTTTTGTAGCTTGTGTAAAGTAGATGTTTATGAGTGATGAGTGCTTTTGTATCGTTGTTGATGTTTGAATTGAATTGAATTACTTTGTGTTGTGTTTGAAGTTTGTGGAAGATTTTTGAGTGCTGTTTTAATGTACCCTAAGACAAGGTTACATTACGCCACTTTCGAAAAATTCCCTACTTTTTTCTTACACCTCCCACTTTTGGACTATATTTTTCATCAGCACCCTCTTTTAAAAAATATAAAACATTAGCTGATGTGTACCCGGCCTTGCACGGTATTATTTATTTTTTGGAATAAAGTTATGAAGTTGTGAATTCTTGCTCGTCGTTTGGGTGCCATAATTGATTTGACAGCGAAAGTAATGCCCTGTGATGACTAGTACTATCTCTAAACACAAAGAAACATTAATTTAAAAATTTTGTTTCATTATGAACATTTATTTTTTTCAAAATATACTACCCATACAAACCTTTGTCTTTTGAATATGTAATCTGGGGCTAACCAGAGTGGGTATATATGTGAGCTAACCTCAATACAACATGGCGGGTTCGATGTTTTTCATACTAAATTTAAAACATTATAGCAACAGTTTTAAATACTGAATTTCATTTAAACTACTCTCGAAACCTTCCCAGCACTAATATAAGAACAAACTGTGCTATTTTCAGCGAAACCGGTCAAGTAATTATCAAGAAAATCGAGGACAGACAGACAAACATTCATTTTTATATATAGAGATTACAAACGAAAAAAATCCCTTGCAATTTCTCCTCGAAACCAAAAAGTTCAAAACAACAGAATAAAGTGGAGTAATTTAACCCCATCTTACCGTATTTTTGTCTACGTTTGAAGTTTGTGTAAAGCGGATGATTGTGAGTGTTTTTGTACTCTATATTGTTTATATTTGAAGTTTGTGAAAAAGTAGATGTTCTGAAGTTATTTAGTAATGTACTTTTTGTTTTTTATATTTGAATATTGAATATAAATTCTAGTTTTTGAGTGATTTTTCGTACATATTTACTAGAAAAGTATGCATTGTGATTTATGTAGGTGGGAACCAGACTTGTGTAACACATTAATTAACAAACAAAATAAACTTGGTTAGGCGTAACATTGCTGCTAAATATTCATTTATTAATCATTTTGTAATTTCAAAAAATTACTGTAGATGGCAGTATAAGAAAACAAGATTTTTTTGAAAAGCTCACATTTGGCCCTGAAATAAATTGAGAATTTAATCGCAATGACATGCCTAACTTTTTTTTATATGAATACCACACAAGAGTCCCAACTGCTCCCAACCGTCTGGAGCTAGTGAGACTATGGCATCCCCATTTGGGGAATGTTTTGAGGCTGAAAGTATTGGGGAGGGGTAGGAGAAGGGGAATAGGAAGGTGGGGAAATACCTGATACCTGGCT